>CAUYTI010078057.1:0-59582 GCA_963575145.1 Galago senegalensis
TCCCCCTGGGTAGAGTGCCGTGGCATTACAGCTCACAGCAACCTCCAACTCCTGGGCTCAAGCAAGTCTCCTGCCTCCACCTCCCAAGTAGCTGGGACCACAGGTGCCCGCCACAACGCCCGGCTATTTTTTGGTTGCAGCTGTCATTGTTGTTTGGTGGGTCCGGGCTGGGGATTCGAGCCCGCCACCTTAGGTGTACGTGGCTGGCGCCTTAGCCGGTTGAGCTATAGGCGCCGAGCCTGTTAGATACTTTTTGTATGTATCTCAAGGAATTTTTTTCATAATTTCCAATATCTTAAGGATAAATAACAAGTTACAGAATTAATCATCCTAATTAGTATAGTAATTTTTGCTGAGGGACCAAATAAAACAAATCAAAGAACCTGAAATAAATGTACTTAAAGTTCTAATTCCCCTTACAATTACTACTTTTTATCATTTTAGTCTTAAGTGAGAATTAAGTTCATTTTCTATATAGGCTTTAGACATACATACTAATTTTCTCCTAGCATAGGGACAAGTAAGGTTATAGCAGAATGTAAGAGAGTTAATGATTTTGTGTCCAGTCATTTCTCAAACATTTATTTAGTTTCTATATCAGGGTTTCTGGTACCCCAAAACAAAGCTAATCTAAATTCCAAATACCAATTTTCACATGTCATTATCGACTTTCCCTATGGTGAATTTCTGGGATCTTGTCCTGTTGTAGAGTATTTCCAGGCTACCTATTTTCATTTGTTGCCACTCAAAAACATCAGTCTACCCAGATGGCACAGCTGGCATGAAAAGAAGGGTGCTCTCTGCTAGATTTGTTTCTGTTGTATTTAAAAGGTAAACGGCGGGGGAGGTGCCTGTGGCTCGGTGAGTAGGGCACCAGCCCCATATACCAAGGGTGGCAGGTTCAAACCTGGCCCCGGCCAAACTGCAACAAAAAAATAGTCAGGCATTGTGGCAGGCGCCTGTAGTCCCAGCTACTCAGGAAGCTGAGGCAAGAGTATCACCTAAGCCCAGGAGTTGGAGGTTGCTGTGAGCTGTGTGACACTGCCACAGCACTCCACCAAGGGCAATGGGGTGAGGCTCTGTCTCTACAAAAAAAAAAAAGTAAACTGGGGGCCTGGTGTGCTGGCTCATCCCTGTAATCCTAGTGCTCTGGGAGGCCAAAGCAGGCATATCTCTTGAGCGCAGGAGTTAGAGACCAGCCAGAGCCAGAGTGAGACCCTGTCTCTACTAAAAATAGGAAAACTAGTCAGGCTTTGTGGCAGCCACCTGTCATCCCAGCTACACAGGTGACTGACGCAGAGGGATGCTCAAGCCCAAGAGTTTGAGTTTGCTATGAGCTATGACACCATGGCACTCTACCAGAGAAACAGAGAGAGACTCTGTCTTAAAAAAAATAAATAAAAATAAAACTGGCTAACTGGCCCACTCTGAAAATGTGAAGACCTCAGACTCTCAAATCACTGTAGAAGGCAGTCTAATTATATAATAAGTAGAGTATTTCCCCCACTGGCATGCCGGTGACATTTGGTGAAGTTCCAAAATTCTTTAATGAATGACTACTTTTACTTTGCACATATTTACCAAAATGTTATGTATCTCCTTGACATTTAATAACACCCTTTTTTTTAAAATCTTAATCTTATAGTTAAAATTCCTGTGAACACTTCAGAGAAGAGGCCAAATGAGGATCTGGGTTTCCTCTGAGTGAGCAGAGGCTGTAGAAAATGCATGGTGCTCAGACTGCAGTCTCTTTGAAGCACCCACGGCTGACATCCAGCAGCCCCTTCTAGGATGTCCACTGAGTGACTGCTTCCTGGATGTGGCACCTCTGAATGACCACTCGTGACATGGCACTGCTCAATACTTCCACTGATTCACTGCTGAAAATTTGATTTCCTCTGTTTTATGGTATCCAGAAGGAAAAAGCTAGCTGCTGAATTAGCTTTTGAGATTTGAGAGTGATTTAGCTGAAACTAGGACACGTATGGAATTAAATAAACCTATAAACGGATCAATCATTTTCCATCTATAACACAAAAAATTATCACTTAAGGAGAAAAGCTGCTCTAGTTCAGAAAAAAAACTAGACTCTGAATTATGGGAAATGTAAGCCTATAATTCAGTCTTTGCAGTGGGATATCAGGATTAATAACAACAGAACTGTTTCCTTCTTTTCTTCTTCCTCTGTCACTTAAGCCCTTAAACAGAATGTTGTGTAAGTCTTGAAAAAAAGTAATTAATCACTGTAACACCAGATGAAATCACAGGGCTGTACCCTAGGAAAACAATAAATAGATCTTCAAACCTCTGCTTTGTTGCTCCATGAATGCAGATACACCCTCTTGGTTAAGGATCTTGGAGAAAAGAGACACAGTTGATGGTCAACATGTACCTTCATTCGGTACTCCCTACTGAAACAGATGGCATCTTGGGGGTGTTCAGTCTCCCAGAATAGGTGCCTATGAGCAAGACGACTCTTAAATCTTCCAGATACCAGGAAGTGTCTTGCCCTAATTAGGCTACACTTTCCTGTTGCCTCCACATTTTCATCCGTACACATTGTTCTAGCAATCTGGATTCTGCCTGCTCCAATGGAATGAAACAGTTCTTCCTTTGACCTCTTTGGAGTTCAAATCCTGGCCCATCTTTTTGCAGAGCTCCACAGTGGACTCCTTCCCCACCAGCCCCACCCAAAACACACACACAGACGTCTCTGCCTTTCTTGCCTTATAAGACCCTGAACTTCCCCAATTCTTCTGTTTCTCTGCTCTTTCTCCTCACTCCCTCTGACCTCCCACATACAGCAGCCACCATCGTGTCTCCTAGCAGACACCCGTGCCTGTGAGATGACTCTCTCCTCCATGCATCTGGCCACCACTCATACAAGACACTATCTTGCCAGGCTCTCCATCCAGCTACCTTCCTGAGGGCCAGATCTGTACTTACAGACTAAAACCTGCTCTATCCTTGGGAAGTTACCCTTAAAAAATGAGCTTACATCAGGATTAATTTACCTCCAAACTGAATTCAGTGTTCCTGTAATACCTTTTCATCCCACCCAAATTGGCAAATCTCATCTACCCCAGAGTCTGAAGCAGGGGAGTCCTCCTAAGTCTTGTGTACCTGGAGAATCCCGCTCATCTTTAATAATACACTTCTCCAGTCTCCCTTTGTCTTGTGAGGCCAAACCCCATGGGCAGGAGGAGGCATGCCCTCCTCTCTACATCCTCACTCCCTCATTGGAAAGGCCTCCGGGGAAGGGCTTTGGGGGGGTGTACTGTGGCATATGCACACACTTCCATCCTTCTACCTCCACAGAACACAGTGCCCAGCAGCTAGAAAAGCTCTCAGAGGCCAGGCAGGGTAGCTTACGCCTATAATCCCAACACTCTGGGAGGCTGAGGAGGGTGAATTGCTTGAGCTCAGGAGTTGGAGACCAGCCTGAGCAAAAACGCAAGACCCTGTCTCTAAAAGTAGCTGGGCATTGTGATAGGCGCTTGTAGTCCCAGCTACTTGGGAGGCTGAGCCAGGCCAATCACTTGAGCCCAAGGGTTTGGAGGTTACTGTGAGCTAAGACGCCACAGTACTCAACTTCAGGGTGAGTAAGACTCTGTCTCAAAAAAAAAAAAAGGGAAAGAAATGAAAAGCTCTCAGAAAGTACTTGTTGACTAAAAAAATTAGCAAGTCTTTTCTAAGCACTTCTGATTTCTGAAGTCAAATTTTCAGTAGGCATCTCAAGCTCAGCATGTCTAAAACAGGACCCCATGCTCCCACCCCGGAACCTACACCTCGTCCAGGGTGCCCTCCCTAACAGAACCACCCCCTTCCTACCTTTCCAGACGTTCAGTGCATGCTGCCTCACCCCTCTCCTCTCCTCACCCCATGAACGCTCCCTTTGCCTCCATCCTCTCCCTCCTGCCCCTACAGATGTCACTCCCACACACTGATCTCCCTGTCTCTGGGCACCCCACTCTCGCGACCATGTCAGTATTTTTTTATACTTCTATATTTCTAAAAACTAGACCAATTGCAGTCACTGAATGTTTTGGGGTTTGTATATTTTTGGTACAGGAAACATATAACACTAGATTTTGGATATGCTCTCCTGTTTTCTTGTTGCAAAATCACCAACATGTTTCTGTAAACGTAACCCTCGGGGTCACTCTGCCACCCAAGGGCATTTCCACAAGGTTTACTTTCTCCAGGCCTAGGGTATGCAGCCAGCTCTGGTTTTCTTCTGAGCCATTATGTGTCTTTCTCTTCCTCACCAAAGACAGGTGATATAAAGCAGAACTTTCTATTTCAGAAGGCCAACCGTCTCAGGCTAACACTCTCAATATGCCACATCATTGATTTCTAGATTCTCCCTAACAATTTTCTTCTGGCCCAAGTATTCTGGCCCAATGAACTGTCCAGTGCATTGTCTTCACTCGAACTATGACCTTGACCTGTAATGCTTCCCCCCACCCAACATCCTTCCATACTAGATACCATCCAAATGCCGTGTCTTCCACATGGGCTTTTCCAAAATTCTCCTAGCCAGATTACTCTCCTTCTCCTATTCTCCAGTACACAGCCCTTCAAAGATTATGCACAAGATGATCTTTGGGGAGACAGTATGAAAATGTTATAATTTATGTGTAAATTACTATCTTATGCGTTTTGTAATGTACATGTTAGCATGATAAAACAAATATACGATTTATAAATATAAATAAGCAAATATTCCTATATGTGGGAGTGCTCAAAATTATCTTACTGAGAGAGACTATGACCCTAGCTAACATTTTTCACAATGGGCTCACCCTATTTAAGGTAATTTTGGCTCTGTCTCTCTTTCTTGGTTTATAAGTAATAGATAGAACATGGCTTTGGAGTCAGACAGAAATAGGCCCAAGCTGGGTCTGTCAGTTACTAACTACATAGTGTATGACTAAACCTCTAAATTTCTGCAGGATTACGGGGGGAAAAGGTATCTATGTCAAATATGTTTATGTATGTGAATATACATGCACAACAGGCCCTCACATAACATTATTTTGTTCAATGTTGTTTTGCCATAATGTTGATAAGAAAAGAATCCAATCCCCAGCCAGGGCCACTGTCTGTGTGGAGTCTGCACACTCTCCCCATGTCTGCGTGGGTTTTCTCCGAGTATTCCGGTTTCCTCCCACCCAAAGACGTGCACACTCAGCAAATCAGCATGCCTGCCTGGCCCAGCGTCAGAGTGGGTGCGTGTCTGCACCTGGGACTGGCTGGTGTCTGCTTTGTGCCCTGAGCCGCTAGGAAAGGCTCTGCCACTCGAGACCCAGATCTGGCATAAGCACATAAGTAAATATCTACTTTTATTCCTCTTTTTTAAATGCATTGAGATAGCTACACTTATCTCAATGTTTACTATGGGAAGCATTTTGGTCTCCATTCAGAATTTCGGTAAGACACTGAAGGAGCTTAACCTTGTCCATGTCAATGAGCTGTGGTAAAATTGGTTTCATTGTAGGTTGTTTGAAAGTCGCACTTTCTAAGACCCTATGAACGGCATTTAGTGAGGACTTACTATATAAAAAACCTTCCCCAGGGCCTACTGAGGTTTCTTTCTCTTGCATGTGTTTCTTCAGCTCATTTTACGAATCTCCTTACATGCTTTATTTAGCTGAATTCTTACCAGTAGGTCTAGGAGAAGAAGCTAAGGAGGGCTGGGTGACGACTAGTAAGTGGAATCAGATTTAAACCACATAAAGTGCCACCGGGGCACAGAGGGTCAGTAGCCTGGGAGGGTGGGGTAAGGAGGTGCACAAATGGGAATCCACACATGATGTGGTAAGTGCCATATGGGAGGTGTGCAGAAAATGCTAGGGGGGTACTGAGGATTCCACCAGAGATGGTGGCACTGAAATTGTCTCCTGGATTACATGGATCTGTCCCCAGAAGGCGCTGGGAAGGCATGCTAAGCAGCGGGGCCCTGGGCAGTAACATGAGACAGAAACCCCTTGAGTTACAGCAAGAAGTGTGGGTGACAGGAGGAGCGGGGCGGGGGGTGGAGGCTGGAGGAAGGGAGCTGTGGCAGAAGACCATGGCAAAAAGTTCCAGAAGCTACCAAGCAGCAGGAGGGTTTAAGCAAGGCAGGGACAGAACAGATCTGTACTTTAGAAGGCCAATCCCAGTGTTAACACAGCACTGGAATTCTAGAACCTAAGACAACCTACGGAATCTTTTCTTTTTAATAACTTGGTTTGTCCCATTATTGTGATTGCCAGTTTCCAATTTAATTACGGGGGTGTCTGCCAGGTTCTCCCACTGTTGTTTTTTGTTTATCCTTTGTTACTAAGTATCTTCTGGTGAAGCACAATGAGAATATCATAAACCTTCATCACTAGCTGTGGCTTCCAATGGTTTCTACTCCAGCACTCCATCTGTCTTTAAAACTGGGCTTTCTACTCCAGGAAGAGCTTTCCCTTCTCCCTGCTGAATTATTTATATCACTATGGGTACATGGAGTTTTATTTTATTATGTAGATGTAAATTTGTGTTCAAATTATCCCAGATGTGGCTAACAGACATCCCTTCAAGCTGGCTCTCGGTCACTTTAGTATCCCCCCTTACTCTGAGCACTGCTGTACTTTCTAGCACAAGAAGATATTCCAGATATATCTTGTGTTTTCACTGCCCCAGGCCTAGATTCAGCTTCTCCTCTAAGGAGTTCTGGCTTTTTACTGTGTGGAAAATAGTCTTTAGAAATTGGATTCTGGGTGCTAAGTGTGTTCCCGCTACTGTTGTGTCATTGCTGTTTGATCCTCTCAACAGACGGAGCAAGGAACTCGTGTGTGTATGTGTGCTCACATACACCTATAGCTATATTTCTATGGTAAGCTGTTTCTTTAAATACAGATTCAGTGGACCTCACATCTAGACCTACGAAATCAAAATCTCTATAAGGCGGCTCATAAAGTTTTATTTTTTCAAAAGTTTTGCCACATTTCTTAACAGTGGATTGCCTGGGGATTGACAGTTGTGGGGAGACCAGTTAGAAGGACAACTGTAGCACCCCTAAACTGGCAAGGGTAAGAAGCAGGGAAGACGCAGGAAGATGGAGAGGACAGGATCAGTTGTGCCTGGGGCTGGCTGGACAATACAATGGAAAAGGGAGGGAGTGACCAGCACTCGGTGTTTCCTGCTGGAATGACTGTCACTTCAGTGGCCTGCACACTGTCATTTACACAGTAAGCACCGAACACATATCTACTTAACTGAAGTTACCTTTTCATTTTTCTCCCACAGAATATATAAAAAGTAACATTTGGGGAAGAAAATAATTATAAAACATCTAGAATTTACATTTATTCCATCGCATTTTTATCATATAGACTAGAAACTGACTTTTAGCCCAGGCAAGGAAGATGACTTAGGTTTGAAAAGCATCATTCTAGAAATTTAAGAAATGAGAGATTACTATTTATCAAAGAGTAGCAGAAGAAGATAAGACAAACTAAATACTAGAGCAAGGGCCAGGCATGGTGGCTCACACCTGTAATCCCAGCACTCCTGGAGGCCAAGGCAGGTGGATCGCCTGAGCTCACGAGTTCGAGACCAGCCTGAGCAGGAGTGAGACTTCGCCACTAAAAATAGCCAGGCATTGTGGTGTCTACTTGGGAGGCTGAGGCAATAGAACCACTTGAGCCCAGGAGTCTGAGGTTGCTGTGAGCTGTGATATCACCACACTCAACTGGGGGGGAGGGGCAAAAAAGTGAGACATTGTCTCAAAAATAAATAAATACTAGAGCAAGATGGACATTTGAAAAGGTGACTCATGAAACAGGAACAGAGGTAGTAGTTAATGTGGTATGTATGGGTCATGATCTGGCAAATGGTGACACTAATAAAATAATGAAGGAATAAAATTGCATGGGTAGTGAGATGGGGGTAAAGAAGGATGACATGGGAAGTCACTGTCAGCAAGCTGGGCTCTCACAGAGCTAAACGGGGCCTGGCCAAAGTCATTCTGTTCATGTTCACTATGAAGATAAGTGGGCCGGGAAGGCTTTTCACCAAGAAGCAGTGACTTTAACAGTATCTCTTACTGTCCAAAAACAAAAGAGCTCAAGTCTGCTAGAGACAGAAGTCATTAAGCTGAGATGACTGCTCACCACCACTGTAGCATAAAACTCACTGGAGCATGAGCAGAACACATGAAGGAACTGTAAGAAGAAAAGGAAAGCTAAAAGGAAATAACCCTTGAACGTTCTAAATGCTGTAACAGATAAAGGTACAATCCAGAGAAAAATAATCATTCTCAGTGTTCATGTAGTAAAAGCAATTCATCAGTGACCTCCTCACTGCTAAATCACTGAGCTTTTCCCCAGACTCACCCTATTCTACCCTAGAGAGACTGTTCTTGACATCCTCTCTGATCTTGGTTTCCAAGGCATTCTACTGCCCTTTCCCCTCCTACCCTCGTGACCATTCCCATCTTTCACGAACACCTCTTTCTCTGCAGATCCCTTAAAAGTTGATCTTCCTCAAAATCCTTTCTTTTCTCCCTGTGCTCTCTGGGCTATCTCATCCATTCCTACACACATTGCAAGTCCCACAGCTCTCCCCTGATCAGGGAATCATATAACTGTGTAATTACCTCTTGGGTATCTCACAGACACCTCAATCTAAATATGTTCAAAGCTGAGCACATCTCCCCTGACCCTGAACCTGCTTCTCATTCTGTTTCAGTGAATGATCACCACCACACAACCAGCTGACCATGTCAGAAACTGGACCATTATCTTACAACCTTCCTTCTTCTGCCCCTTCCCAATGCCCACATCACTCCATGCAATCAATCACCAGGAATCAATTTTCAGAATATATTCATTGTTCTCTTGCATATAACCATAATTACTTCATACCTGGATTACTTTAAGTATCAGTAACTTTCTCTCCTCCAATTCATTGTCCTTGCTGCAGCCAGAGTGACCAGTCCATAGCCTAAATCCAATGATGTTCTGTCTTTCAGAAAGCCTTTCCTGAGGACCACCCACCTCCCATATGGGTTATGTGCATGCCATGAGGCTTTCATGTACTTTGGTAACTGTCATAGCACTAGGCACAGCATATGTAGCTGCTCACAAGTGTTGAGTCTTGCCCTCATTATTACAATTTCCTTAAAAGAAGATATGTGCTATTCACTTTTGGGCCCTGCACATAGGGAGCACTCAAGAGATCTTTCTTATAAGTTATTTTTGTTTCCCTAAACCAGGGGGTCTTAACCTGGGGATCCATATATCTGTATGCAGAATTCAGGAGAGTTTACAACCTTAAATAAAATAAAAATTACACCTTGGGCAGTACCTATGGCTCAAAGGAGTAGGGTGCTGGCCCCATATACTGGAGGTGGTGGGTTCAAACCTGAGCCCAGCCAAAAAAATAAATAAATAAATAAAAATTACATCTTTATTGTCATTAACTTGTAACGGATTTTAGTATTTCCCATCATTCAGAGTTAACAAACTGCAGAATTATTAGCAAGCAATACCTGTGATGCCATGACTAGTTAAATCACAGCTATTTTTGCATCCTATTACAGTTGCTGCTGATATCTCAAACATCAGGTATACTCGTCACTACTTTGAAATCATGGTAATTATGAGAAATGACAGATCTTATAATTGTATGTGTTAATAATGAAGCAGATATACTGCCACATAATAAAAGTATTTTTATAACTATATTTCAAAAGAATTAACTTTCTGTGTAATCCTGTGTATGTATTTTATACATTAGTAAACCTCATTCTGTGATGCGGGGAGTGTAAACTGATACAACTACTCTGGACAGTACCTAGCAAGGCTAACCATATATGTACCCCATGACCCAGCAACACCACTCCTAGGGGGAATTGCATACATATGCTCATTTCTACTAGAATATTGATAGTAGCCAAAAGAAACCACAAACTACCTAATTGCCCATCAACAGTAGAATAGATAAATCAATCATAGCAGTGGTCCCCAATCTTTCTTTGCACCAGGGACTGTTTTCATGGAAGACAGTGATGTGAGTGATGGGGAGTGGCTATAAATACAGATGAAGCTTTGCTGGCTGGCTGCCACTTACCTCCTACTGTGTGGCCCAGTTCCTAACAGGCCACAGACCAGAACCTTTCTGGCACTAGGGGCCAGTCTCATGGAAGAGAGACCAAAGTCTCACAGAATTTTTCCACAAGACAGGGAAATTCTGGGGTGAGGACTACAGAATTATAGTGTTTCCACACAATGAAAACATAGAACTCAGACTACACATGTAGAAACACAAATGAATCTCACAAATATGTTAATTGAAAGGAGCCAGACATACAAGAATACATACCATACCGTTCCTTTTTCAAAGTATATTAATCAAAGTTAATCTATACTGTTGAAAGTCAGGCTAGAGGTCATCTTTGCAGTGGGGCTTGTCACTGGAAGGGGGCACAAGGGGCTCTCCATGGTGTTGGGTAATATCTATTTCCTGATGTGGGCAAAGTTACAGGTGTGTTGAGTTTGTACGAACTGATCTAGCTGTATGCTATATGTACTTCTCTGTGTCTGTATTAGGTTCAATAAAAGCACAAGATAAACAAGCCTATTATTCAGACATGGGGGTCCACAGGCTTCATAATCTATCAAAGGGGGTCCAAAAAAGAAGTCCTGTGCTAAGTAAAAATTCCAACAAGGTCATCTTCAAACACATAAAACAGGAGTTTGAGACCAACCTGAGCAAAAGCAAGATTCTGTCTTCAGTAAAACGTAGAAAAATCAGTCAAGTGTCATGGGTGCACACCTGTAGTCCCGGCTACTTGGAAGGCTAAGGGAGGGGGAATCACTTGAGCCCAGGATTTTGAGGTTGCTGTGAAATATGATGACGCCTGCAATCTAGCCAGGGTGACACAGCAAGACTCTGTCTCAAAACACACACACAAGTCAACATGTACAAGTCATTCATTTTTCATTCAACAAACACTTATTAAGCACCTTCCATATGCCAGGCCCCATTATGGGAATGACAGGCAGTGCAGTGAACTAAATAGCCCTCACAAAATAGGGTTCTATATTGGTGAAGAGAGATAATAAGGATAAAAAGAAATAAGAGCTAAGAAGAAAATAAAACAGGAATGGGCAATAAGGAAAGTATTGGAGAAGGGTTTGCATTTTAAATAGGGTGTCAGGTAGGTTTACACTGAGCAGGAACCCCAGGGAAGTGAGTAAAGGTATGTGGCTCTCTGAGGAAAGAAGGATCCAGGCAGTGAGTGCAAAGGCCCTGTGGCAGAAGACTGCCTGAGCAGTCAAGCAGCAGCAAGGAGGCCAGTTTGGCTGGAGTACATTAAGGAATGGAGAGAAAATAGGACAAAGAGGTAACAGGAAGCCAAATCCCATGGGGCTCAGAAACCATAACAAGGACTTTGGCTTTCACTCCAAGGGTTCTGAGCAAAGAACTGACACAACCTGACTTGCAGTATAACCAGATGACTCTGGCTGATGCGTTGAGGATAGAGTGGAAGGGCCAGGGTGGAAGGGAGGAGGCAGTGGGTAAGGACATGGCATGAAAAGGAAAGAGAGAACAGATGCCTTGAGGAACACTACACACACAACACACGCAAACATATACACTGTTATTATCGCTGCTGCTCCTGAGTCGTTACCAAACCATCTGAGAGTAATTTGCAGTCATCACGACTCTTCGCTCCTAAATATTTCAGCACATGTCATGTGAGATAAGTAAATTTTCTTACAGAACCGCATTGCTACAATCAAATTCAGAATATTTAACATTGACACAATGCTATGGCCTAGTATCGTCCCATATTCAAATCTCACCAGTTATCCTGACAATGTTATTCATAGCAAACCCTCTCCACCCTAATCCAAGATGACGCGCTGCATTTAGTTATAGCTTTTTAGTCTCCTTTAATCTGGACAGCTCCTCAGCCTATCTTTGTCTTTTATAAGAATGACTTTTTTGGAAAAGTACAGGCAAGTTTCACAGAAGATCCCTCGGTGTGCACTGGGTTTGTGTCCTCCTGATCAGCCTTAGGTCATGCATTTATGGCAAGAAAACCTGGGAAGTGATGTTGAGGGGCCGCTTCCTGTGCTAGGGGGGCCTCGGGAGGAGAGACAGACAAAGGAGAGTTAGGAGGGCAGGAGACAAGCGGCGACTGCAAAGTGGAGCAAAGCAAAGGAAGGGGGTGCTGGGGAGCAGCAGGCTATCGGCTGCACCCAGTGCTGGGGGGCAGGTAAGCAAGATGCAGACCCCGTCAAACTGGGGGTCGCCAGAGCCACTCCCGAGAACAACTCTAGTGGCTAGTGGGAGCAGAAACCAGTCCTTACACTGAAGAGTGCCGATGACCTAAGAAAACGGAGGCAGTCAATGGAGACAATGCAAACCCTCCCCACTTGGCAATTTAGAAGAGACCTCAGAGCAGTGATTTTCAAATGGTGTGCTGCAAGAGGGTCGTATGTGTGAGACGAAAATTGTAAAGATCACTACTTAAAGTATTTTCAAAAGAAACTCAAAACACAGTGTTCTTTTACTCTTTTTTTTTATCACCATAATTTAGGTGTGCTGCAGAAGCTTAACTATAGGTTTGAGTGTGCTGTGAGCTAAAAAAGGTTAAAAAACACAATCTTAGAAGGTTAGGAATTATATGGTCTGTCTCCTCATTTTTATTTTATTTTAATTTCTTTCTTTTTTTTTTTTTTTTGAGACAGTGTCTTACTTTGTCACCCTTAGTAGAGTGCCGTGGAGTAATAGCTCATAGCAACCTCAAACTCTTGGGCTCCAGTGATTCTCTTGCTCAGCCTCCCAAGTAGCTGGGACCACAGGCCCCCACCACAACACCCAGCTATTTGTAGAGGTGGGGTCTCGCTCAGGCACAGGCTGATCTTGAACCTGTGAGCTCAACCAAACCACCACCTGCCTCCGTCTCCCAGAGTGCTAGGATTACAGGCATGACCCACCGCACCTGGCCTGTCTCCTCATTTTCAGATAAGGAAATTGAAGCCCCAACAAGTTAAGTGCCATACCCAAGGTCACACCTCTGGTCAGAGACAGAGCCCACGCCTTGGTTCAACCCACAGGACCCAATCTCCATGTACGATGCCCTGTTTCCTCTCCTGAGAAGTTTGGCATTAAAGGAAACAAAAAAGGAGGAAGAAATCCTGAAGAATGGGTTAATAAAAATAAGGTAGAAATCTTCTGTCCTCAGTGACCTTCATAAATGTAAACTGGCCTTGTCCCACTGTTTCAATCCCATCACGGGTCTCTACAACGTATGGAAGGAGCTGTAGGTCCCTTCCTGATCCAGCCCACTACCCTAGCTCCACCCCCACAATGCCTCACTCTCCTCATTCCCCCTCACAATCCTGCTCCTTCTTCCCTTAGGGGCCCCTGCTTTTTATGCCTCTGAGTCTTGCACAGCTGTTACCTCCCTGATGCTCCCTCCTTCCCCAGTTCCTTTCTACCTGCCTGCCAACCTCTTCAACCTTCAAAAAGTCACTTTCCTTAGGGATCTGCCCTTGAACTTCTACTCCTGTATCTTTGGGCTCCTTCTGAGCCAGGAAAGACAAATTTATTGAGAGCTGGCAGGTGCTACCTTAAATCTCTATAGACTTTTGGACTTCACTACCTTCTTACAAACATCCCATTATATTTTCAAAAGTTTCTTAAAAGACCATGAGTTTCCTAAATTGAAAGGGATGCAAAAACAGACAAAAACTCTTAGGCACAAGTCATCCAAAAGGAATGTTTCATTCACTGCAAGATCCACGGCCAATCCAGTAGAAAACCTTATGTCTTTAATGGCGGTAGTTTCCATCCAGACCAGTAGAGCAGTAGAAGAAAAAGTCACATGGAATTTGGTGTCTGACTAAAAGCACTGCAGTAATTAGTCATTATTGCCATCCAAATATTTTTTTAAAAGATGACTTTGAATCCTACTTCTCGGTGCCAGCTGAGAATAATATTTGCAGGGTTTTCTCCTCACCAAGTATGTATAAAATGAGATCTATAGAAATCTTACCCCTATTTCACAGCTTGCTTCTTTCAGATGATTTGAAATGTGAAGAATAATAAATAAAAATATATTAAGCCCTTACCATGCCCCTGAAAAAGTGCTAGGCATAGGGACACACAAACGGATCTCAAGTCAGGTGGAGAGATGGGTAGGTCAGCAAATGCAAGATGATGCGGTGACTCCATAAGGCAGGAACTTGCACGGTGGTCTGGACACACAGAGACAGGAGGGCACGAGATAGTCTTAGCTGTCAGAGAAGGCTCCAGGGCGAGATGACACCCGCATTAAGATGGAAGTGAGGACTGCATGAGTGTAGAAGGAAGGGGTCACTTCAGGCAGCAGAAACGGCACATGCAGGGATAAAGATACACAAAGTAGGTTGCTGGATTCAGGGAACTACAAGGAGTTTGATGTGGCTGGAGGGAATTAGAAGGTCAGGGAGGGACACTGGGCTGGAAGAGGATCCAGGGACCGGCTCATAATAGGACTCGAAGGCTATGCTGAAGGAGTTTAAACCTTATCCTGCAGGCAGTGAGAGGCCTTTGGCAGATTTTAAGTCTTGCCTTAGGAAGAATTTGTTTTCAAAACCTGTCAAATGGCCAAGTTCACTAGATCAGCCAAGGGTTCACTCATGCAACCTTTACACTCATGGCTATGGTGGGTGTTCAGCAGGTGTGCACTAGTATCTCTGCCAGTCAAAATATGGAAATACTTCTTCACCGGCTGGTGAACAGCTGCAGTCCCTTAGCCCCAGCTCCATCACCTTGGCAACTGTACGAGCCCAGGAAGCCTCCCATGAGGCTTACCAAAGAGCCACCTCCCCAGTGCCTGCCAACATCGGCTCCCATTCCCATATGCTTCCTTCTACCTACCACCTTTGATATCAGATCCTACCAGGGGAGAGAACAGCCTGAACAGGAGTACTGACACCCCAGTGAGCAAATACTTGATGCCCATCCCTCCCTCCAAGATTGTGGTCACCAGCCACTGCCCTGCACTCCCACCCTGGCATGGCCTCTTAGAATTGAAAATTCTGTGATATACCGCATCATCCATATTTTTAATTTAAATGCTGTTAGTATCCCCTTCCTTACCTTTTCTTGTCCTCAACCAGGTACTGTGTTTCTCCGAAAATAAGACACTTTTATTTATTTTTTCTCAAGAAGACACACTAGGGCTTATTTTCAGGGGATGTCTTATTTTTATTAAGTATAATACAACAATCTACGTTTATTCAAATACAGTTAAGTCATCTTCTTCTGGAATCCGAAAAGGGGGAGCTGACCTTGTTGGTGGGGCTGGCGCTAGTGATGTGTAAACTCCTTTCCCCTAGCCGTTCACACATGCGCAATAGGATGCCTGCGACCCACAATTAACACTCACCCACCAGCGCAAGTGCAAATGGCTTGGAGAAAGGAGCTGTGGCAGATAAAAGGTAGTCCAGTCTTCCTTACCGCTCTGCACTGAAATGCAGGGCATGGCTACGCAGATACGCTGCATAGCCACACCCATCACTAGGCCTTATTGTTGGGGTGGGGCTTATATTTAACAAATGCATAGAAATCCTGCTAGGTATTATTTTTTGGGTAGGTCTTATTTTTGGGGAAATATGGTACCTCTCATCACTGTCCTCTTTTCTGTGCATCAAGACATCATTTGCCTCCTCCTCTCCTAATCCACCTCCTACAGTAGAATTGCCATTCATTTCTTTTCAGTCCATAACCCCTTTCTAGGCAAACTTTGAAATACTCTCACCCTCCAGGCTACAGCTGATTAGACTGGGACTGTCTAAATACTTGACTCATTTTTAATTGGTCAAATGGGTTCTCTTTCTTCTAAGACTCAGAGATCGAGTCAGTTGGTTTTGTAGATCAAGCTGGCTAGTCATATGTACTAAGGGGCTGAAGTAGATTTGGGGGGGTGGCCATGGGCAAAATGAATCACTGAGGTAAACAGCCAGAGCAATTCAAAGCCTGTATTATCCAGAGAGAAGAGGAAAGTGAATCCCTGTGATGCACTGGGGATGCTGGCAAGAGAAAGAAGCAGGAAAAGACTAGCTGTCTGCTATCAGGGTAGTGCTTGAAAGGCCAGCCACACTCTCTATTAATTGAGTTCCAAAGGATTCTCCTGTCACCTTATAGGCCTCCCCTTAATTGTCCTACTTTGAACAGATTTTTTGCAACTGATGATCCCTTACTTAGAAGACATCCTGTCATTTGTGAGTCTTGTTTTATTCTTACCCATAAAATCAATTTGCAATGAACACAGAATAATGTTTTAACGACATTATTAAATAGCAGTTAAACTAAAAATGAAGGCTCTTGCCTTAAAATAATGCTCGATAGCCTGAAAATAATTCTCTGAGACCAGCCTATTTAGTTACTACCAGTCCAGAGACAGCTTCTTTCATCTCTGGGAGGTAGGTGGGCCTGCCACTCTCTGCCTCTGGTGAACTAGTAGGCAATCCCAGAATCCTTCACCTCTGGGTAGAGGCCACCCAGATGTCTGCCTCCCTTTGGGGGAAGAAAGGAGTAGAGGTCAAAAGGCACTCCTCTCTCACAACTCCCTCTGTTTTCCATCCCACACCTACTCCCTCAACAGGCTTAATAGATGGGTCTCCAGCCAAAGGTTTTATGACCTTTAACCTTCCCTACAGGGTTAAACCATTTTAAAAAGCAAGAACCTTTGGAAGTAAACAAATCCAATGTAAAAATTGTTTCTGGTCCCTAAACCAGCAGTTACTAAATTGTTTTATTCTAAAAATATATAAAAATCTATATATCCTTCATAGGCTCTGACAGTGTCCTTAAAAATACTAGCAGCCAGAGCCTCTGATTTCTATTTCTTCTAGGTCAGTGGTTCTCAACCTTCCTAATATCACAACCCTTTAATACAATTCCTGTGGGTCGCAACCCACAGGTTGAGAACCACTATTCTAGGTTAATCTTTTTAATGGTTATTTCCATTTCTGTGTCCCCAAACATTCAGCATCTTCTGTGTGGGAGGAATAAGCCCCCTTATAGCAGAATTTCAAAGACCATGGTCATCCAGGACAATTTCATGGGAAAAAAATATTCTTTTAAACATATGATGTTGGGATATCTACTTGCAAAAGAATAAAGTTAAGCCCTTACCTCACACCATATAAAAAAGGTAACTCAAAATCTATCACCTACCTAAATTTAAGAGCTATAATAATAAAACGTTAGAAGAAAACATAAAAGTGAAACTTTATAGCCTTACATAAGGTGATGGTTTCTTAAATAGGACATCAAATACAGAAGAAACAAAATAAGCTATACATCATTAAAATTGGTGGCATTTATAATTCAAAGGGCATCATCAAAAAAAGTAAAAAGACAACTCACTGATTATAGCCATCCTACAGGTTGTGAGATATTTTGTCTTTCGATGATTCCCTATTTAAAAATGGGCAGAGGATTTTAAAGACATTTCCCCATAGAAGATATACAAATGGCCAATAAGTTTATGAAAATATGATCACTATCATTAGTCATGTAAGGAAATGCAAATTGAAACCACAATGAGACACCATTTCACATCCAGTAAGATGGTTACAATCTAAAAGACAGACAATAATAGGTCTCAGCAAAGATGAGGTGAGAGATTGAAAGTCTTCTAGGTTGCTGGGGGGAAGGGACATGAAAGGCCCTAGGAAAGTCCTGCTTAGGGATGCTGCACGGGAACAGTTTTCCACTTGCTGCTCACAGTGTAATCCACACATCGGATTGACTGTTGTTGGTGGGACTGATGAAATTCTTTATAAGATAGTATAGTTTAGTCCCATGTTTTCAAGCAGTGACCCATTACATGGTAACAATATTTTTCAAATAAAAATTTAGTCATATTTCTGATTAAAAACTGAGATCCATGGTGTGACAGGAACAAGAGTACCAATGACAATAACTGAATGGAATATTTGTGACTGTACTGGGAAATCTAGGACATATGGCACCAAAACCCATGAGGCATTAATGACCTGGATGAGAATTAGGATGACCTTGGTCTTTCTCTGGGTATCTACCAAAATTCTGGGCATGCTAAGTTCTTTCCCACCTTAGTACCTTTACATGTAACTTCACTGCCACCACACTGTCACCTGTCTGCCCCTTCTCACCCCTCAGGTCTCAGTTTAAATGCCATTTCCCTACATAGCTGCTCTGGAAACCTTATCTAAGGTAGCTCCCATACCCCCACTCAACCCAGCTCCTCTCTATGGTTCTCTTGTTAGTACTGATCGCAAACTATATTTACTTTGTTTTCTTGTTCAATGGTTGTTGGCCTCCCTCATTAGAATGTAAGTTCTAAGGGGCAGGGACTTGGTCTTATTCACTGCTGCACCTCCTGTACCTGGCCTGTTCAGATGTAAAATGAGTTTTTGATGAATTAACAAATGAGAAAGAATATACCCAACTTAGAGAATAAACAAATCTTAATAGAAATCAACAAGTAGAATCTAACATACTTTAATAAGAATAGCAATAATGAGATCATTTGTGAATAAGCCACAAGCTTCCATCAAGAGCTTTTGCTTCATGCTCTTGTCAATGTGTAAAGTAAGTGCGCTCCAATGAATGCAGTGGTCCCACTGAGTAACTTTGCCTAAATCTCTTTCCCTCTAACAGCCATACCTGTAAAATGAGAAGACTACTGCTCAGAGTTGGTGGCGGGGCGATTCAATGAGATGAGATGACACACACAAAGTGTCTGGTACAGAGCAGGCACTCAACTCACTATGAATTTGATTCTGTATAGTCACCTCCACATTTCCATTATTCAGACTGGTCAGGGGACTAAAGAACATCTCCAGGCCTCCTTGTGAGCCCGCTTACCTAACACACCAGGCCCAATCACAGCTGTTAGACCCTTCTCTTCAAATCCAACACACTGTATTTGTAACACTAGATTAATTTACCCATGTTACAATTTAGACTTTAAAAACTTTGTTAACTAAACCTCTCCAACAGATCAGTGTTTCAGGCTGTTGCTGTAAAGCTGGTGATGTTCCTAAAGTGAACTTGAACACGGCTCCATTTCTAGACTGAGTTCTAGCAATCTGCTTCAAACACTATGGAGTAAAGCCATAGGACTGACGGACCAACAAGTAGTAAAGAGAGTCACAAAGAGCAACCGGCTTACTAAGCTCTAGTTAGGAACAAGCCACAGCAGTGGGGACCACAGTGAGTGAGAAAAATAAGAGGCCATAAAGCAGCAGAGCAACAGCTGAGGACTTTGAATCAGACTGATTTGGGTTCCAATTGCCATTCTACAGTCTGTTAAATGGTGACCGTGGGCAGGATCCTTAACCTCTCTGTCCCTCAGCTCGCCCCACACCCCTGTAGACTGGGGTAAGCAGTGCCTGCCCTGTGGGGTTGTGAGACGGTGAATGAGTCCGATCTGTACACATATTTAGCACTGAGTCTGGCACTCAGGAAATGTTAGATCTGGTTAAGTTTCATTCTCGGCTGCAAAGTCTCATATACACTTACAAATGAAAATACTCCAAGTGAAAGGCCCTAAATGATACAATTTAAGTGAGCCTTGTTGAACACAAAAGATGCAAAACTTCAGGAGTATGGGGCACCCCTTTATCTGAGGATGGCAGGAGGTCTCATAGGGAAGTGAGACTGCTGCAGATGGGGCAGGATCTCCATGTAAAGGTTCCCTGTGATGGGCACTAACCACTGGCCAGACACTGGGGGGGGGGGGCTTATATGCAGTTTTCACAATAAATTACAAGGCAGATACCTTTTTAAAACCACTTTATAAGTGAGAAGCTGTTTTACTGATGAGATAGTTAAGACTCAGAGAGGTTTAGTGATGTCACCTGACTGGTGGCAGATACAGGTTCAAACTCAGGTCTCTCTGACACCAAAGCCCATGCTCCCCCTGCTATGCTGCTGGGGTGGGGAGGGCTGTACAGAGGAAGAGAGGCCAAGGGGGGAGAGAAATCATTCCTGTATGAGGCAGAGAAAATGTGATCATATATGGCAAGGGGGAGGTAAATAATTTATGATTTTTTTTTTTTTTTTTAGGAAAAGAAAACAAGAATAGAATGGTAGGTTAGGGATAGCATGAATAAAAAGCTAAGGGCTTATACCTGTGTACAATGATGAATCATTGTTCTGTTTTGGGGGGTGTATGTGTTTAATTAAATATGACTACTACTACCGCTAAGAACATTTATTGGGCGCCGACTAAGAGCCAGGCCCCACACCAAACCTTTTGTATACATTATTTCTAATAGTTCTAACAATGTTGGAATTTAGGCATTGTCACCCCCATTTTACAAAAAGACAGACCCTGAGAGATCAACCACTCACTGGGAGGCCTCCAGTAACTGCAGAGTGGGGTTCACACCCAGGTGTGCATGGTGTCCAAGTCAGTGCCCTTTCCCTAAATAGCACTGGGGATAAACCTCCCTTGCAATTGAGAGCCAAAAAATAAGAAAAAAGAAAATGGAGACAGGGCAACTAGTCAGAAGCGCTTATATAGGGACCCGGGCTGAGGTGATAAATGTCTCAACTGGATTCACTGTGAAAATGGAAGGGAGGTGACAGAGAATGAATATCTCCATGACCTTTTCATCATTTGCTCCTTTTCTGTGTCATTTTCTGCTACCCAAACTAGAAAACAAGTTAGTAATTATTTCAGACCTTTTGCTCAAGCCCTGATGTGAGTCCTGTTGTTAGTCCAAGAGCAAATACTGCTTGAAGTATTCCCCTGCCTGATCACAGTGTTATCAAGGCTAAAATATGGCATCATCCTCTAAGCTATTATCTGCCCTGAAAGATAATCATTCAAGAGAATAAAACTAAGACTCCACATCTAATAAATCACATTATGCCTCACAAAAAATCTGACTTAACCACATAGCCTGTCATAGCAAGAGGACACATATGCTGAGCTTTAATGAGCTCTGCCAAATCCTACATTATTATTAAGGTTCATCATGATCTCAGAGATCACATGGTTTTATAAAATGGAGTGTGGTATCAGTATTTGTTGGGCTGTTTTCTAGTTAACATTCTAAGCAAAGCAGCACAAAAAATAAAGCAGTAGGAAATGTGTGCATATGGATATATATTTTAAACTAATGCAAACGCGAAGTACCAAGTGGACAATTACTTACACTATCTCATTTGACGGAATCAAGTTACAAGTTTTAATATTCGTGGAATGATGAAAAACCAAAATATTTTTGTATTAAAACCTTAGTGTAAAAATTACCCCCTTAACTATAATTGTCCCCATTCAACAACAAACTTGAGTATTTCAAGTGGAAACACAGTGGTATACTAGGATATACAGAAATGAGTTGAAATTCATAAAGATAAAAGATTGCGATCTGTACACTGCTGTCACCAGAAAAAGATATTTACATTTAGAACATAAAGCAAAGTAACAGCATAAACAGTCCAGTTTTATAGCTCTTAATTGCATAGTGATCTGTGGTTTGTGTCTTTTAATTCATTAAACTTCATTTTATTCCTATGTGCAAGAATATACTTGGATGTTGAAGAACTCTGCTCACCTGTACAGACTCAGACCCAAATAAATATTGTGGAGATTATGAAAAAGTCCTTTCCCTGAAATTGGGCTTACTACTATGTCACTAGTCAGCATAAAGAGATAACCACCTTAATAAACAGACCAGATGCTAAACCATCTTTTTATTCCTCTTTTCATCAATTGCGCCTCCCTGCAAACCCAGTTATACAAATACTTTCATTCACCTTTTCTTCAAATCTGAGTGTTTCTTTAACCATCCAAGCCAGATAGCATCACATCCCCACTAGCCCAGCTGCCTGACACAACAACGGTTTACTGCAACTCCACCCTTTTCCCACCTTCAGCTTCAACAGTGCATTTGATTCTTTTTTTCCTGTGTTACAGAAAAAATTAGGATTAAGAGGTCAAATCATCAAAGTAGTTCAATCAACTGCCCCATTAATGTTATTTAACCCCAGGGAATTTTCTGTTTAATTGCCACTCTTTCCCTTCCCCCAAAGGACTACATCATATTTTGATGTTGTAATGGAAAGCACTGCATTAAGACAGAGCAAAAACATAATGGGTTTAAATTTTTAAACATCTAACCTTTTCATGAGTCACTGTTAATCATTTGCACCTGTAACTTTAATGATCCGCCTTGCAACTAGAAAAGCAAAATCTGCAGGGCACAACCAGCTAAGGATGCTCCAATCGCAACTGTTACCATGTTAAGGAGGGAAGAAAAAAAGCTAGTTTGTCATATGTGACGTGAAGAAAGTTTCACATGTCAGTTCCACCAAATCTGGAGAACATTAGAGTTCCCAGTACTTTAAAATCTTCATCTCGTAAAAGTCAAGATTTTTTTCAAAATATATTACTGTATTTTTGAATATTAAGTTTTTACCTTCTATAACAATTTTTCAACTTTAAGTCTCAGAAAAAAAGGCTCTGGAACATAAGAACAACATCATAAGGGATAAAAAAGCTGTTTTTAAAAATCATTCTCCCCACTGAAAAATTAGGCCCACTGACATTACACCACTTAACCATTTATTTCATTGTGAAAGGCAAACAGCAAAAGTGGTAATATTCTGAAAATGTGATGGAAGTTGTTTTACATTAATGGAACACACAAGTTTGGAAGGCACAAATATGGTCTCTGTCAGCTGCACTCCATTCTCAGCTAGTCATTTTCCCTGGGGGCCCGAGGTTCCCATATCATGAAAATCTTTAACTGCCGAAAGCTGGAAGGGATTCCCTGTGAACAGCACCTGGACCACACCTTGTTTGGTCACACAAGAGACTGACAAGGGCTAGAGAAAAATCTGTCTAGTCCAAAGATGAGAAGACAGGGCTAAGAATCAAAATACGCCCCCTTTCAATTTAACCGGGAGGGCTATTCATCCAGTTAAGTTCTATCGGTCAGTCCTGGACTATCCACTACCAGATGTTGGTCATTCTGTGTGGGCTGGCTGGTAGGATTTTGTGGTCCAGCAACTGCCAGCCATTTATTAACCTCAAGGATGTTGCGGAAGCATCCATTTAGTATATAAATATGCTTTGGGCATTAAAACACTGCCAAATGAAATATTAGGGAACGAACTCCCCACCCGCTGCAGAAATTTCCCAGGTCCAAAGCATCTGGGATGAAGATTTTAAATTACTTGTAACAAAATGTCTTTTAGATTTGTTTTGTAATTCTCTTGCTTACTTAGAAACCCACTGAGAAGCTTCCCAAAGATGATACCCATAGTTCAGGCTATTAGTCCTATCATTTACCTAGTGAGGGAAGGAAGAAGTGGTTGATAGTTACCCAGGCTCCTTCCACTTGTAGCAGAAATGAACACCAAAAAAAGCATCAGAACACTCAACTCCTTGGAGAAAAAGCCTTCCAGAGGGATAGAGAGAGAAGAGACCCCTCTCTCCTCACCTGCACCCGCCATTCTGTTCCTGCCCCAGCCCTACAATCAGCAGCCCTTCTGTAATTCCATGCAGTTCTAGAGAGAATCCTTTATTCCACCGGGCTCCTGGATCTGACCACGGGAAAGCCCGACTGGCCACCCCTCTTCCCACCTTTTCAACCTCGGCACCCAACCCCTTCCCACCACCCCAGACCATCCCCTTACCTGATAATGTCGTCGTTGTGTCCCAAGAAGAATTTTTGGCTGTGCTCGCGGGTGTTGTAAACCACCCCGACCCCAGCCACAAAGTAGACCACCTCCTTGCCGGCCGTGTAGTACAGGTTGTTGCGGCACTGGTGACCCCGGTACCCGTACACCCACTCCAGCCGGAGCTGGCAGCTGGGAGCCGTCCGATCCGCCATGATAAGCCGACCCCACTCGCCCCCCGGCCCCCCCGCGCGCGGGCCCGCTGCCCCTGCGCGCCGGGTCTCTCTTCGCCAAGGCTCGGGCTGCAGCTGACCTGCAAGGGCTCAGTGTGCAGCGCCCGGCGCTGATTTCTGCGGCGACTCACAGGCACAGTCCAGCGCGCCGGCCGCCACCATCATCCGCCGCCGCCGCCGCCGCAGACGAGCAGCCGCCGGTGCGCGGCCCCAGACCCCACTGGGCGCCCGGGCTCCCTCTCCCGCAGCGAGGCGGCTTCGGGGGCGCCAGCACCGCGCGCGCACGCCTCACTGCACCTGCGGGCTCCGGCCCGCGGGAGAGGTTCTCCTGGGGGTCACCCCGCCTTTTAAATCAGGGATCTGCATATCCAAACACTGATTACCCTGTTCGTTCACTTAAGTTTGCAGTGCGCTGGGGCTTCGCAGCAGGCAGCGGGATTTATTCTGTGATAGCTTTGAGTTGACAGGCAAACCGGGTAAGCTTTGCCATCACCGTCCTTGAATCCGAAACTGACAGTCTGCATCCAGGATGCGAGAGCGAGGAAGAAAGAAACAGATTTTTTGCGTAAGTCACTCAGTCCAAGAAAATGATCCCCAAACTAAACCAAGTTTGGTGTTTTGTTTTTTAATTGTCAACTACTCTCCCTTTCTCCCTCCAATTCCATCCCCTTAAAGACATGAAATATGCTGTAAATGCTGCTGCCTGATAGTTGCTGATATGATCCGAAAGCACATTTGCTGTTTCCCCACTAAGGCAGAGCGAATGAGCAATGGTCATTTTTAGAGGCTCTAATTAGTTGTCATGTATGTGTTTAAAATTCATCCTCTGTGAACCCTCTCTTCACCTAGAAAGCCATAAGGAACTTAGTAGCTCTCACAGATCAGCAACTCCATTCGCAAGCGTCATAAAAGATTTTCTGTATCTGAAAAAACCAGACACTAGCGCGGTTGGGAGGAGAGCACTACCTACAAACGTTCCTGGTCCAGAAGAAACTGAATAATAACAAGTGGCAAAAATCGTGTACCTCTCTCCAGGAAGGTCTGCGCTAAACACCCCGTCCCGCGGGCTACCGGGTTCTGCCTTTAGCCCCGCAGGGGGCGGGTCGCCCCGGGGGTCCACAAGAGACAGCGCACCCACCCACCCATCCCGGCGTCGGCGCCCGGCCAGCAAGGATGCTCCCCGTGGGCACCTCGGCCCGCGTGCACTGCCGCCCCGGTGGCGTCCCGCACTGCTCCCACTCCAATCCAGCCTCGCCCGCGGAGCTCCCCAGCGCTCTCTGCTTCTAACCTCTGCCGCCAGCGGACGCCAGCGCCGCGTCCCGGATCCCGCACGGGCGAGCGGGATCCTCTGCTTGCCCTCCCCTCCCCGCCTCCCGCACCCGGGGATGGGCTTCGTCACTGGGCGCCGCGGGAGACAGGTTCTTCCTCCAGCCGGGGCTCCGGGGGCGGGGCCACAGAGCCGCTTTCGGGAATCCGGGCGGCCGGTTACTAGGCGAGATCGCGGCGCTTGGAAACAGCGACGCCGGAGGTGCTGGGACGGCCCCGTCCCGCTCCCTGCCGCTGTCATCCCTTCCCCGATGCATTCTGGGAACGGTAGTCCTCGCTGAGTCGGCCAGAGCGGGGAGCGCGCGGAACGGACCACAAGTCCCAGGATTCCGCGCGCCCCAAGGGAGTCGCAGGGAGGCTAGTACCTGCTTCAGCCTAGTCTGCGGCTCTCGGGTGAGGAGGAGACAGCGGGTCACCAAGGGCGACCGCGTGCCCGCGCTGGCGTTCCCTGGTGACTAAGGCAGGCGCCTGGTGTGAACGTGTGTCTCTGTGGAGTGGAGAAATCTCTACAGCTCACCTCAAGCATTTCTCCGCACCAGTCCCTGAGGATTCCTGTAGCCAGCGTCCTCGCTGTACTGCACCTGACTCAAGCTTGAGTTTGTTTTCTACTTTAGTTTTCCTTTTTATTCAAATAGGTTCCAATTTGTTAAAAGTGCAGTTCTGCCAAGTGTAAGAAAAATGTTGTGAGTGTGGTCTCACTGTGCCCTAAGAACAACCAATGCCTTCCCATCACCTGCGCCTTAAGATGAAGGACTTCGGTTAACTAGTTAAGGTTAACTACCAGATTTTGGAAGGGGAAAAGTGCTTGCGCCGTTACTAACCTTGGCCCTCAAATGCAACAGCCTGCGTGACGTTTCGCTTAGCTAAGACTGCCCGAGGTAAACTATGAATCCACTATGTTTTGAAGTAGCCTATTTTCAAATTGGGGGCACAGCTGGCCTTTGGGAAGAGATTTCAAAATCCCAGTGACTAAGAGGCTACAAAAGAATGATAGACTGGACGTTTGGAATGTCTTTTCCATACTCTCTATGTGATCACTTAACTCAGTTCTTCATCTAACTCAAGCTTTTGTACAGTTCTCTGAAGATTAGAAGCACCAGTATTTGGATGAGCTGTTGTTGCATGGAGAATGAAGAAGATTTAAATTGGTCTCGTCTTTCTTTTTAAATAAACAATCTACAAACATGTGAGGTGCCACTGTGCTAGGTAACAAGAGCTACCAAAAATAAAAACAAAAACATGGCCTGAAAAAGATTTGAGACGTAAGCAAAACTATAGATGACTAATGATGTCATTCCATAAAACAGTGCCAAGTGAATTGTATGCAAATAATACATTCTACATAAGAATTCAGAAGAGGAAAAACTTTTCCAGATAAAACCCATCAGGAAAAGCTTCGTGGGGGAAATAGAAAATATAGATAGAACTGAGATAAGTAAAGATAAATTGCATGCGTCTAGGGGATAAACAAAAGAGTAGATATAGAAAAACCTAGATTCAGAGAACACTAAAGAGAATACCCAATTTGGTGCAAAAGAGAATTCATTTACGGTAAGAAAAGGATTAAGCCTGAAAGATTCTATAGTAGATGGAGCTGAACATAGAAGTTTGTGTTATATGCTTAGAACAGTGGAGGATCATTGAATTTTTTGAAGAGGGGAATAACATTAAAAACAGTAGTAATGAAAGCCTGAGATATTAGAGATCTGAGCAGTGCTTACAGTGCTACAGTAGAGATAGTGGCAGTGGTCCAGAAAGGAAAGAACACATTCCAGAGAAAATGTGTATGTTGAAATAAATCTCCTAAACAAATAGAAATGGATGGAACATGTTCATTTCTTAAGTTATCTTTAGTATAACTAATGATCACAGTGCTACTACACCAGACTGTTAAATGAATTGGAGGAATAACTTCTGGAACTGCCACTTAAAATAGTAACCTTAATAATGTCATTTGCAGCAATGTGAATGGATCCGGAGACCATTATGACCTAAGTGAAGTATCTCAGGAATGGAAAAACAAACACCATATGTTCTCATTAACAAGTGGGAGCTAAATGATGGGTACACAGGGGCACAAAGAGACAAATAGGACATTGGAAACCAAGGAGAGGGGAAGGGATAAAAACTTACATGTTGGGTACAGTGAACGCTGTTCTGATGATGAGCACACCAAAAGCCCTGACTTAAGCATTATACAAAATATCTGTACAATAAAAACAATTGTACTCCTTAATATTATGAAATTAAAAAATTATAACCTTAGGGAATCACTAAATCCTCTGATCTTTTTTTTTAGTCTCCTCATTTAATAAAGTATAACAATATTCACCTCACAAGATAATAGTAAGAATGAAAATAATACACATGTGAAAAGTTAATTTATGAAGCATGATAAAAATGTTAACCATTACTGCATTTGGGGAGGCTGAGGTGGAAGGAGCACTTGAGCTCAGGCCTTTGAAGTTGCAGTAAGCGATGGTGACGCCACTGTAACTCCTACTTGAAAATAAGATAAGGCTTAGTAATATCCTTTGGAAATAAGCAGTCTAGAAAAGCATGCATGAACAACAACACTGTGATATGAAAAGCATGCATGATTTCAACAACACTATGATATTGTAATGAATAGTATCTGCAATGTTCCAGGCACTATAAATGGTGCTTTACATGTGTTAAATAATCTATGTTCATCTCAGTAATAATCTTATGATCATTAGGATTTATTATTACTATTATTTCTCATTTTATAGATGAAATCAAGGTAAAGAAAGTTTAAGTAGACCCAGCATGGTGGCTCACATCTATAATCCTAGCACTCTGGGAGGCTGAGTTGGGTGAATTGCTTGAGCCCAGGAGTTTGAGGTTGCAGTGAGCTATGATGACACCATCCTTGGCATAAGAGCAAGACCCTGTCTCAAAAAAAAAAAAAAGAAAGAAAGAAAGAAAAGAAAACATCATCCCACTGATATAATTGATTTAAACAGAGGTCATAGGGTGGTGCCTGTGGCTCAAAGGAGTAGGGCGCTAGCCCCATATACTAGAGGTGGTGGGTTCAAACCTGGCCCCAACCAAAAAAACTGCAAAAAATAAATAATAAACAGAGGTCATAAATGTACAGTTTGCCCTTGAACAATACGGGTTTTAGGGGCATAGATGCCCCATGCAGTCAAAAATCCACATATAATTATTGACTCCTTGAAAACTTTACTAATAGCCTACTGTTCACTAGAAGCTTTACCAATAACAAACAATTGATTAACACATATTTTGTATGTTTTATGTACCATATACTGTATTCTCACGATAAAGAAAGCTAGAGAAAAGAAAATGTTAAGAAAATCACAAGGAGGAGAACAGTCTTATTACACTACATTTAGCACAGATCTTTCACCTCCTGGTCTGTGATGGCAGATCAAATTTTAGTGGTTACATTTGCATTCCAACTAACAAGGAAGAGAACAGAAGATGGGTATAGCCTCTCCCTTTAAGGACATTTTCTGTAAGTTTCATAACAACACTTTTGCTTACATCCCACTGACCAGAAGTTAGCATCTAGGTTCATCTAGCTGCAAGTGAGGCTAGAATATACTGTATTCTTGGGGGCACTGTATTCTTTTTCACATTTAAAACTGAATATTTGACTAAGAAAGAAGGCAGAAAATAATTCTGGTGTTCATCAGAAGTTTCTGCTACCACACCAATGAGATCTCTTTGAGAAACCTACCTGACAATGATATTCAGCCACCCGAAAGGTGAATAAAAGAATCAAAAATGGAGAAGTAATGTTAAAAGATGGAAGGTGAGCATTGAATCAATTTAATATGAAAACAAGTCTCTCCATTCGTTCTTCAGTTTCGCTTAAGTATAATATTTTTTGTTTTTCTGTTAAATCAAGTAAAAGTATTTGACATGGGGCTTTTATTTTTTAAAAGGACTATAATGTGATCATATTCTCAGGAAATTATTTCTGTCTATTCAACCTACTCTATCTGTCATGCACCTAACTGTATCAATGCATCAAGAGACCATAAAATAGTTCATGAAAGCTAAAGGCTAGAATACACTGTATTTTGAAGGGTACTGTATTCTTTTGCATGCTTAAAATTGTGTAAATTGAATAAGAAAGAAAGGGGAAAATAATTTTGGTGTTCACCAGAAGTTTCTGCCATCATACCAAAGAGACCTCTTTGAAAAACCCACCTGACAATGATACTCACTGATCATGTCTGGAGCAGTGAGATTGTGAAAGATTTGCTTTCTTCCTTGTATCATTCTGATGGTTTGAAAATGTTTGAAATGAGCATGTTTTTATCAAAACAACAAGTCGTTGCCCTTAAAAATATCTGTTGATGATAAATTATATTTTTATCGACATGATATCTGGAGCCATTAAGGCATACCCTTTGGTTGATCCATCCACACCTTGATAACCAGCAAGACCAAGACCCTGTCAGATCGATGAACAGCTTTAAGGAGTATGAGGACAGATGATTTATCACAGTTTTCTTTCTACAAAGCTAAGCAGTTTGTTTGGAACTAGAACTTGTAGCTTTGACCTCATTAGCACTACACCTTAGACACCATTAAAATACTAAAATTGACCGTGACGTGTTACCAGCTATAAACTAATGGGGTTAGAGCTTACCTTTTTAATCAAGTGAAAAACGTAAAAAAAATGGGTGGCACCTGTGCTCAAAGGAGTAGGGCGCCAGCCCCATATGCTGGAGGTGCCGGGTTCAAACCCAGCCTGGGCCAAAAACTGCAAAAAAAAAACTAAAAAAATAGCAAACAAGAAGATGCTCATTAGCCAGCACAAAAGTGCAAATCAAAACCACAAGATACCACTCACACCCATTAGAATATCTATAATCAAAAAGACAGTAATGAGTGTTGGGCTATGGAGAAATTTAAACATTTATACATTGCTTGTGAGGCTGTAAAACGATGTAGCTGCTTTGGAAAACAATCTAGAAGTTCCTCAAAAAGTTAAATATAGAGTTATCAAATGACCTAATAATTCCACTTTTAGGTATATACCCAAGAGAAATAATAACATACATCCACACAAAAACTTGCACATGAATGTTCTTAACAGAATTACTCATAATAGCAAAAAGTGAAAAGAATTTAAATATCTATCAATTGCTGAAAATCTAAATAAAATGTGTATTATCTATATAATAGAATATTATTTCCCAATGGAAAGGAATGAAATATTGGTATAGCTACAACTCAGAACCCTAAAAACATTATCCTAGGCTGGGTGTGGTGGCTCATGCCTGTTTCCCAGCACTTTGGGAAAATGGCAGTGTACAAATGTATTAAACATTTTTCTGAGGTGAGAGAAAGCATCACTGATAAAGAGAGGTCAGGGCGGCCAGTAAAAAGTACAAGTGATAAAACATTGCAAAAATTCCTCAAATTGTGCACCACAATCATCAGCTAACTGTGAGACACATAACAGACCAAACAAACATAAACAGCAAAATCTTTTTATTTATATTTATCTATTTATTTATCAATTTATTTTTTGCAAACTCTTAACTGAAAATCTTAGCATGAGAAAGGTGTGTGCAGGCGGCACCTGTAGCTCAGTGGGTAGGGTGCTGGCCATGTACATGGAGGCTGGTGAGTTGGAACCAGCCCGGGCCAGCTAAAACAACAATGACAACTGCAACAACAACAAAAAAATATCTGGGCATTGTGGCTGGTGCCTGTAGTCCCAGCTACTTGGGAGGCTAAGGCAAGAGAATCGCTTAAACCCACAAGTTTAAGGTTGCTGTAAGCTGTAACGCCATGGCACTCTACCAGGCAACAGCTTGAGACTCTGTCTCAAAAAAAAAAAAAAGAAAAGAAATGAAAGGTGTGTGCAAAAATGGTCCCAAAGAAGCTCATAGATGAACAAGAGCAAAGGAGAGTCAAAGTTTGTCAAGACCTTTTGGAGAGGTAAGATGGCATTTGGGGCCACATTATCATTGGTGATGAAACACCATAGGTGTTTCATGGGTGTACCAATACACAGTGGAAATCAAAAAAAGTTTGATTTCTCCATGACCAAAAAAAGTTTCACCAATTCAAATTGAGAGTCAAAGCAATGTTGCTAACATTTTTTGAAATCAAGGAGTTGATCATTAAGAATGTGTACCAACTAGATGAACAGTAAACTAAGTTTATTATTTGAAAGTTGTGGAAGACTGTGAGAAAAAATTAGATGAAAAGGACCTGAACTTTTCACCAACAACCCACAGTTCTTGCATCACAACAATGCACCAGCTCACACAGCACTGTTTACAAGGTAGATTTTAGTTAGTAAACAAATAACGTCATTGGAACACTCTTGCAACTCACCTGATCTGGCCCCCGATTACTTTTTTCTTTACCTAGAGATAAAGGAAATATTGAAAGGAAGACATTTTGATGGCATTAGGGACATGCATCATACAATCTTATAAATACTCATAGAGGCCAAGTCATACCCATACTGCCTTGGAATCAGTATATCATGGTGACCAAAAGTATGGTCCTTAAACCTAGACAGTCAAAGGTCTCACTCTTGTCATGTCACATGCTCTTTGTGTGACCTTGAGCAGGTTACTTATGCCCTTTGAGTTTCAGTTGCCTCATCTTTTACATGCATATTGTGATATTACTATCTTTTAGTGTTCCGAGGGTTGGATTATGTGATACTTGTAAAATGCTTATCACTTAAACTAATGCAGAACAGTTGCTCAGTGAATGTTACCCATTATTGTGTGGTCTTGTATGCATATTATAATTTTAAACTTCAGTGTCTTGATCCTGGACTATAAAATATTTTAACCTGAAGTTAACTATTTTAGTTTATCCTGAATAAATTTCCTCTTTTACGATTTACCCATTGTTCCAGCATGGCGAAATCTTTTTATGTTATTTTTATCATCCAAATAATAGCTGTCCCTATGCAGATCACAAATTTGATAAAAGGTCATTTTGATGCTATAAAGGAACTCTCCATCATTTGAAATAGCAAATACTGTTTCCATGTTGTCATTAAAATATCCCTTTATATCTCCTGCTACCTATATAGAGTAAGTTTTTTTATTTTGTCTGCAAGACTTGAACTGTAGCTTTCATCCAGTATTTAATGATATCTTCACGTAGGCCAAACATTGTGTTTTATTATGTAATCGTGTTATAATAGAGAAAGCTGGTATTAGAACCAGCTATGATACACAGCTGATAAAAGGGCATGATAGGGAGCAGATGTTCTGTGGAGCCACTGAAGATTTCCTGGTGACGCTACCTGGATTGAATAAGGTCTGCTTTGCAGGGGTAAGGACATCTGGATAAGTCTTAAAGACCGATCAGCAATGCTGACAGTTAGAAGGGCAGTGTGGGAGGCTGTACCCAGCCCTCTTAGATACTTGGCTAAAGTCCAGAAGCATTGTTTCTGCAGAATTCCCTAGTTCTTTCAGTGCTAATAAATCTATCCAAAAGACAAAAGATGTGTCTTATAGGACTTGCTCTTTCTGACCTAGTTTTGGAGCCTAGTGATCACTAGTAATTTTTCAAATGATTTCAAAACACCTCTGCAAATTAACTCAAAATTTATTCATCGTCTATCCTCTACCTGGCAGCCGAAAATAGATGAAAGCAGCTCCTGGCTTAGCAGAAATAAGGAAAGAGCCTCCAGCACACCAAAAAAAGAAGGCATCAGAACAATTTTTTACAATTTTTAAAACTTAGACAAGTTTTAAAACTGACTGACACCAGTCAGTTCTTCTGTGTTTTATACATGCCCTTGTGTATGTGCACATGTATCTATGAAACTCTTCTCATACTTTTTTTCTCCTGTCTGCATGTGGAGTTCAATACGTTGTCCAGAGAAAATATTTCATTTTAGGAAAAAAACACGTATTTTGGTGGGTGGGGTACATAGTGTCATGGCTTCCTATACCTGGGAGAGTGTTACTCTATCTGCCTTTGCTAACCTAAAAAAAGAACATTAATTACACAGTGGCAGCCTCCAGAGACAGTCAGAGTGTCTAGCAAAAATGAAAACACTCCAAGTGATTCCAAGACTGAATCACTTAACCACTAACGTGACTTAAACACACCAACTCTTCATGTTGTGACGGTTCATGGAGTATAATTTTGCAATTAACAATGTGTACATTCCTAATATGATAGTGTTTCTTATAATCTCATTGAATTATGTAAATCTTTTTACCTGTAAGTTTATGTTTTAGTTTTTACCTTATTACTAAATACCACATATGATATAGTGTTTGCTTTTCAGACAATGCAATTAAAACCTTAAATGAGGTAATCAGTAGGCCACAGCAAGCAATCAGCTTTAAAAATGCAATCAAATGGAGTGAGAGCAGACATGCTTGGTGTTTGGAAGAAGGTAGATAAGGTTGTTTCCATGTGCAAAAGACGTTCAGTGGAAGAAAAGTGTCTCTTGGCTGAGCTTACAGTGGAAAATTAGAACCAAATGGGTTCTGGCATTTAGCTGGGTTGCGTGTCCACGATGGCATCATGGTTGGCTGCAGATGAGGCATCTGACACACCTATTATTTCTAGACTCCATTGTTGAAAGAAGCTGACAATACCATTCTATACTTGTTGACAAAAACAATATATATTTGGAATGAAAATATTGGAAGGAAATTAATATGTTCATAATTTTAGGAAAAGTTGTATTTGCTCATAATCTGTAGCTAAAGTCTATAGCAAACACCTTTCCTACTAAAATTTTGTATTGACTTTATTGAGGACTTATTTGTGGCCAATTTTAAGATGCTGACTTATCATCTGTGTATCTTACTTGTTGAGGAGATCATTCAAATAATAGGCCATCTTTCTTATCAAGCGGTCTTATTCGTATTATTGAGTCTTGGGCATTCTTTATGTAGACTGGAGACAAGTTCTTTATCAGATTTGTGTTTTGCAAATATTTTCTTCCCATCTATAGCTCCTGTTTTTGTTTTTAGAACAGTGTCTTTTGACAAGCAAAAACAATTGTAATTTTGATGAATTCCAGTAATATCTATTTATTTTAATTATAATTTCATGTTTTTATGTCATTTTAAAGAGTTTTTTTGTCTAACCCATGATTGCAAAGATTCTGTTGCTTTATTTTCTTGTAGACAGTTTCTAGTTTTATAGCCTATAATAGGTCTTAAGATCCGTTTCAAGTTAATTTTTGTAAATGGTGTTATATGAAGGTAGGATAGATATTAATTCCTTTTTTTCTTATCTTTTTTATAATTTTTTTAAATATGTTTACTCAGATCTTCCAACATCTTTGTTGAAAACATTATCTGTTCTCCATTATAGGGGGTCAAACTCTTTGTTGAAAACCAGTTGCTGTGTGTTTGTGATATGCCTGCACATTAGGAAAGTGTTTTCTGCCGATCAGACTGACAAGAGTTGGCAGAATGAATTGTTGAGGACCAAGTCACTTTCCTATAAAATAAGAAGTAAGAGGCAAAAGATGTGCCAATTCATAGCCATGTCATGAAATGCAATTGATTAAATATTTTAATCTCCTATTATCTGCTAACAGTTTCAGCCATGTAGTCATTACATGCTTACTTACAATATGTAGTGCTGAAGAAAATTTAAATCAAGTTTTTAAAAATATTGTGAGGCTTTTTTTTTTTTTTTTGACAGTTGTTGCTGGATTTCTAGTTTCATTTTACAGATAGCGGTCTCCAAAGTATCAATCACAAGTTACAGTAGAGGGCATGCAGCTTGAAGCATAGTACTTGGCATATACAAAAGTCTAAGAAAATATATGGAAAGAATATACAATTGACAGGTATAGCTTTAGTGGGTGCAGTCTATCACTGCTCTTTATTTTGGAAATTTCTGGTAAAAATTTGGCAGAAACAAAGGAGCTAATGTCATGGGGGTTCTGACCATTGATTTTCCTCACCTGGAAAAGAATCATTTTTATTTTCTCTTTTTGACCTCTTAGAAACCACCATTACAAAAGCCACTTTTTAAGTTCCTCTTGATTGAGTTAAATTATCCAGAGTGTCGCTGCTCCCTTTTAGTCCCTTTACTTTGGTATTTGAAATGACACCTGTTTAATAAAATTACACCTGAGGTTGAATCTGTTTAATAAAATACAACCTACACAGAGTATTTTAACAGATTGTTCTTCATGAGCATACAATAACATAACTATCACCAAGTATTAGAGGTATTCCCCATACTGTCTTATGTAAATAAAAGCAATGACTTAATCAATATTTTTATTCCCCAGTGGAGATACTCATATTTCATGTGTCCATCTTTCCTCTCTAGGAGCCAATTGAATTAAGCCAATTTTTAGTTTAATTTTATGTTTAAGTGATGATGAACATTCCCTTCAAAATTAGTATATTTGTATATTATATCTATCTTCAATGTGCAAAGTTTTGAAGTAGAAAAGGTACTAAAAGGCAGCTTATAACAACAGCAGGCAAACTTTTATGTTTTTGATGAAGCAATCTTTAGTGTTAGGAGATAGCCAAGATGTTGAAAACTCTGGGATGGGAAACATCATATAACAAAGATAGTACACTTTTTTATGACATTTATGTTAAAGGATGGTGGGAAAGTTGTTTTCTACCTTAAGTTACACTTTAGACCACATTTATTTTCTTTTGTTGAGTGAAGGAGGCTATGTGCATTTTGATATATCACTCATATACATCTAAGTAAAGTAAGCTACATTCTATCATTTTGCTTTGTATGACTATTTGATATGCATTGTGTTTATATATATTATTTATATTTTATTATAATATGTAACATGTTTTTATTCTATTATAAATTTAAACATACTTATATAACCTTTAAATTTACTCTATTTATACAATTTTTATCAACCAAAAATTTAAAATTCTAGAGCAAAGTAAATCTAGGATCCAAACAAGAATCAATAAAAATATAAAGTCTATAAAAATGTTTTTGCATTTTGAGTGGCACCTGTGGCTCAAAGGGGTAGGGCACTGGCCCCATATTCCAGAGGTGGTAGGTTCAAACCCAACCCTGGCCCAAAAACAGCAAAAAAAATTTTTGCATTTTTAAAAATATTTCAAACCTATGGGCAAATAAAATAGAATGATTAATATAATAAACATGAAACTTGCCTTAACAGATTTATACATATTGCAAAATTATTTTAAGACATGCAAATGTGGTGGTCTGAAATATATTATTTTGCATAATTCCTTTAGTATTGGTTTTACATATTAACATATAGAAGAATCATTTTAGATGGATACATGTGAGTGCGCGTGTGTGTATATGAATATGTGTGTGTGTGTACACACACGCAGGGACTCATCCACTCAACACGCTCACAGTCCTTTCAGGAGACTCTTGAGAATGGCTGCATAAAACAGCGCTGAGCTGGGATCTGCAGTTGGGCTCAACCTCCTGAGACAGTGTCAAGTAAACAAAATTTTGACTAACAGGTCATGTTTTCCATAGCTGTAAACAGCAACATCAGAGCTGCGATGGGTTGGTATGCCAACCTACTGCTTCATGGACCAGTCTGGCATTTGGATTGGAAAGTGCTGAGAGTAGATATCAGATTCACTGGTAGCATGTCACTGGGCACTTGTACCCAAAACTAGGAAGAACAACTCTAACCTCCCAATGTACAGGGGCCCAGATGTCATAGGCTGCACACATGAGGACTTATCAGAAAAAGGTAATAGACCCAGTGATCCACTGTTTTGAAATTGAAGTATGGTGAGCCAACAGGTCAGGAGTCAAGTGCCGTCACAAGGATAGATTGTTACTCGCATTTCCCATGGTGTGCAGGGCCACTTGGGGAAGAGGGCAGGAAGAGTGAGGGGGAAGCATGGGCAAGATCCTTTACTGTGCTTTCCATGGTGAGGAAAGGCCAAGGGAGAGTAAAAAGGTTAAGATGGCTAGTTTGAATAATTTCAGTAGGTTCTAGGGCAGCGGTTCTCAACCTGTGTATTGCGACTGTATTAAAGGGTCACTGCATTAGGAAGGTTGAGAACCGCTGCTCTAGGATGTAGGGGTGCCTCCTGGGCCTGGGATGAATAGGATGGGGAGTATTGATCCTGAGTGTGCGGGCCCATCAGAGAGGGTGGTGGTGTGGGTGGTCTCTGGGTTGCTTACGTTCATTGAAAGGTAAGCACTGAAGCTTATCATTGACCATCTCTGGGAATGGACGAGCCCTGGGGAGTCTTTCCAGAGTTAACAAGACCCCAAGAGAGAAAGATCTCAGAATTAAAGAAAATCCAAAGCATAATTCGTACACCTATGTTCCCCTAATATGTTGCTTGGGAAGAGTAAGAATACTAATGATAGAAACTACTGCTTTCGAATTCTTCACTTAAAATTCATGATACTTTAAATTCAAGAAATGTGAAATTATCATTAATTAAAATATTTTTGTTGATATTTAAAATGCATTTGACACATTATTTTAAACATTTCTTGAGAACATATTTGTAAAGAAACCTAGAAGCTAATATTTGGCCTGAAATACAAATAACGATAAATTGAAAATAAGCTGTGTCCCCAAGGAGAGTATACCAACAAGAAATAAGCCTTGTCACGGGGAATAACAGGAATGTGAAGGCCCTGAGGATCAGGGTCTGATGGTAACTTCACATTTCACCTAGTTTACGGTGAATCACATGATATTCCTTCTGAATACCAACCAGTTTGGGTGCCCATTCCTTTGGTACCAATAGATGGCACCAGTAGTTAATAGAGAAGGGTTATGAATCCCGCTGAGATAAGTACAGGAATTAGAGATTTCCATCTCATTGTCCAGCCTTAAGAAACTGAGATATTAGGATAATGTCATCTATATACACTCAACCGAGCCAACGTGCTCACACCACCTGTTTGGATGTTTAACTAATCTATTTTCTCTGCCGTCATAGAAACAAATTCAAAAATTTAAAATATATTCATTACAACCCATGTGGAGAGTATAGATTGTTTGTAATCAACAGAGACTCTTGCGCATAAGATTTAAAAAGGCTAAATAATGAATAGCAAGCCAGGACCGCGTATTACCTCTACTCTTGGACCACATGTGGTGCCAGGAGAAGGAAGGGGAATAGGCTGGGATTCAATTTTGAGTTGTTTTGATTTTTTAAAAAACTTAGGTTTGTAGTACATATGAATAAAAAGTCAAATACCAGAAAACCCCAGAAAGAAGACAACAGTTTTTAAGCATGATTATCTATTAGTTTTTCAGAATACTTGGATTCATACAAGTTCTGAAGTTATATAAATGTATTTCAAAAAGTGAAGAGAAACCTAAGATAGCTTCCAGTTAATCTGTGTGTTTCTTGGAATTTATATATTTTTAGCTAAAAAGTTAAGACCTGAGAGAGAAAATAATTTACTGATAAAATGAGCATGCAAGACAACGCTCTTCTGATTTCTGAAGGGTGACTTGGGTGACAGTCATTATTGTTTGCTTTACTGGGAATAGGCTGTAGTTATTTGATAATGAAAAAAAAATTGGTTTATGGAGAATTGTACCACTGAATGATCATTTTTTTTCCTGGCAGTAGTCAGAAACGTGGGAAAGGTGAGAAGCAGAAGGAGTATTTTATCAAAGTACATTTACCGTAATCATTTGACTCCCAATCTGTCAGGTATGTGCGCGTGCATGTGAGTGTGTGTTTCTGTGTGTGTAGTGTAAGTTCTGAAGACTTTTCCTAGAAACAATTAGCAATGTGCTGTCAGCAAGGTGTGACAGTGACAACGTAGCCTGAAGCTTTTTGGATCCAAACGTGACCTGAATTGTCATACAGCTATTTATAGTGTCATCAGTCTCACTGAGTGAGTCATCACACGTGATTTGCCAAAACTTTAATGCATTGATTCCAAGGACTTCCCTCGGACTCTGCAGTGGAAGGACAGCACCTTTGTATTCAAAAATTCAGAATTCCCAAACACGCCTAGCTCCAAGTGTTCTGTGGAGGGATTTGCCCCTATACAGACACTCCAACTTTACATACAGCTCCCACTTACAAACACAGGCTGTGATACGAGAAATAAGTAAATGTACCTGTTCCAGCTTACATACAAATTGGACTTAATCACAAACTGACATAGCCTTTCTCGTTGGTAACTCAGGGACTGGCTGTAAGTGGTGGAGAGTTTGTTTTAAGATAAGATTTTTCAAATGATATGAAATGCACATCACAACTCAAGGAACTAGAATGATCAGATATAAATGGAATATTTTTTTAAAATATAAAAAAACTGATAGTGTTTAGGAAGAGAGAGGCAGAGAACATCAATAGTAAGGCATGGTGTCCATGGGGTAACTAGCATGTGCTGCACAAAGAACTTCGTTCGGACTTTGAAGGATAGATATCAGCCATTATTTTACAGTCCGGTACTGTGAATACATAATGTCTCTTTACACCAGTTTCTCCGTCTCTAAAATGGTGGCAATCAGATGCACCTACTTTACCAGTCTGCCTAAAAGAGGCAAAAAACACTGGTAGAATAAGGTGGTGGCTCTAAATCCCCCTTCCTTTCCTGAGAAGTTTACAGTGGTTCTAAGAATCCGGTAATAAAAACCCATGTTTAACATTGGCCTGATGTGTACCCATATTTCTTTCCTCATAACACTTGTGGAAATACTGTTTCCCTACAAGACATTTTGGGAAATGGCTCATATTCCTCAGTACATCCACCTTGTTTCCCCAAAAATAAGACACTGCCTTATATTTATTTTTTCTCAAGAAGACACACTAGGGCTTATTTTCAGAGGCTTTGTTTTTTTGTTTTGTTTTTTTTTTTTTTTTTTGCAATTTTTGGCTAGGGCTGAGTTTGAACCTGCCACCTCTGGCATATGGGGCCGGCGCCCTACTCCTTTGAGCCACAGGCGCTGCCCCGGTTGTCTTATTTTTATTAAGTATAATACAACAATCTACATTTATTCAAATACAGTTAAGTCATCGTCTTCTGGAACCTGACAGCGGGAGCCAACCTTGTTGGTGGGACTGGTGCTAGTGATGCGTGAACTTCTTTCCCCTAGCCGTTCACACGTGTGCAATAGGATGCCTGCGACCACAGTTACCACATGCACACATGCACACCCATGCAAGTGCAAATGGCTCAGAGAAAGGAGCTGTGACAAATAAAAGGTATATTCCAGTCTTACTTACTGCTCTGTGATGAAATGCATGGTGAAATGCACACCCATCATTAGGTCTTATTATCAGGGTAGGGCTTATATTTAACAAATGCTTAGAAATCCTGCTAGGGCTTATTTTGGGGGTAGGTCTTATTTTCAGGGAAACACGGTATATTACAGTGGAACTAAGGTCAAGGGCCTTTTTTTTTCTTAATTCATTTTCAGATAAATGTGCTCCTGACCTAACAAAGAACCTAGCATAATAGCTGTTTGGTATGTTTGTTAAGTGATCACCTGAAACAATAATCTCACCCATGCACCTGTTACAGTATAGATACTCAACAAATGATGAATGAGCAATGTATGAGCTGAAAAATGGCGACACCAAAGGCAAAACCTGGATCAGGTTTAGGACCATGAGATCAAGTGCCTGCTTGGTGTTAGATGACTTAGAATAAAATGGGGTCCCGGGAATCCAGCCAGTGAGGAAGACTTGAGGGACATCTTTCCAGGGCTGAGACGTAAGGAAGATGTTGCAACTAGAGTAAAGTGAGGGGCCCTTCCTGAAAGATGCTCTTGGTCTTGGAAATAAATATAGTAGACAGATGAGCAAGAGGCCTCAAAGCATTGTGGTTTTTAGCTTGGATGACAGGAACAATGTAATATAAATCAAGAAAGAGATGTGAGAAATAGGAATCTTTATGTCAGGGAGAGAGACATCGTTATGCTTATGATTTTTAGTAACGAGTTGGCCACTCATGGCAGTAATGGGTAGTTGTAAATTTATTTCTGGAATTTTGTAGAAACCAAGAAACGGTCACAAGTATGATACCAGTAGGTATGTCGGACGATGCATTAAAGTGGACTAAACAATGAAAGGAAATATCAGGAGAACAGTCAATCCTGGTAGGCAAAACCCAGGAGAACAGCTGTGTTTTGAGGGAAACACCAGAGGACAAAAATATTGTCAAAAAGAAACAGCAAAAGAGGGAGAAATTAGGGAATTTCTCACAAGACTGGGGTATGTGTCCTGCATCAAGAAGGATGGACAGTGTCTCACACACTGCAGCTGTGAAAATAAGTGTCTCAGGGAGGCTGCTGAACATGGAAATAGGAAACCATGGGCCACAAAATAGTTATAGTGTGAGATATAGAAATAATCTCCCTGCTGGATGCATGGGTGCAGGCCTGGAGTCCTGGTTACTGGGGAGGCTGGGTAAGATCCCATCTCTAAACAATAGAGAGGTGGGGGAAGAAGTGGAGGGAGGAAGGAAAGGGGGTGAATATCTTCTACGTGTGCTTAGTGACTATGAATATTAAATATATTTGATTATTTGCTCAAATCTTACTGTATTCTGGTTAAGATGATGTTTAAATAGTGACAGCAAATGCATATTGAGCATTGTGGCCCATTCTAATTGCTATATATATCTTCATTTAGTTCTCACAGTGAACCTATCAGATAAGAACTATCCAGAGATGAGGACCCTTAGGAATAAAGAGGTCACAAAATGTTGCAGGGTCATACTAATATTGGGGCCACAGCTGGTCCCCCGTTCCTGCATAGAATCTACCTGCATTACGTCATCCTGCTCAGGGATGAGAACGCAGGTTCCAAGGCTAGCTGTAGTGCATCACTGCTCTAGAGGATTCCGTCACGGGACAGTGCCCACAGTTCATCCATTCTCCCCTTGGCCAGTGTTTGGTGGCTTCTTAGCTTTTGCTATTATAAACATTATAGCCATGAACAGCCCTGTACGTGCCTCTGGGTTTACATTTCAAGATTTTCTCTTCATGCTACATGTGCGCAAGAGTATACCTCAGAGATGAAGTTCATCTTAGTAAGTTCATCTTACTGTTATTAAAACAGTAATATAAGTTATGTTTCTAACAGCAGTAGGAGTGATTCTATAATTCGTATATTCTGCACCACTTGGGCTTCTTAAACTTGGTAGACTGAAGTGAAAATAGAGTCGAACTTCTGTAGGTTGACTGCCTAAGAAACTGTAACAAACTGATCAACACCACCATAATCTAACCGTGAAACAATATAGTGCCTTAAGGGGAAAGCACAAGTGAATATACAGAAACTAAATTCGGAACATGTCAATTCATGTCTTTGAACGCCAAACTGGGCTTCTTCCAAATTGGCTAGTTGATTATGTCCTCAGAGGGATTTATCAATTGAGTCCTGAATGCCACGGGAGCAATCGTTCTTGTGACATTTCTCTTTCCTTTCATTTTGATGGAAACATCGGGATGTGCTTAAATTTCTCATAAATGTCATAAGTGGTTTTAATAAGAGGAACTTCAGAAAGATTATTTTAATTTAAGCTTCAGCGAGTGGTATACACATACACACATACATGTACGTCTACAAAATTGTGGGAAGGAAGCAAGTTAAGCCGTAATTTCATTACTTACACAAGCTACTTGAAACAAGATAATTACTATTTGAATGTCATCTTGACATTAAAATAAAATCAACCCCAAGGCAAGATGGATTTTGATTAAGAAATCTTGACTTTGGAAAAAAACTTGTTAGAAAATGTCACAAAAAAGCTGATTGTTATTGCCCACAAATCCGTTCACGAATTATTTCACCCAGAGCGAAAGAATATGCTCTCAAGAAATAGAAGCCGCCACTGAGGAGAGAAATTCTGTGACTCTGTTAAGCATGGGACTTGATTTAAGTTTCATTTAAGCTGTTGTTAATTGGCTCAAAAATGATGAAAGTATTAAATTTTTGTTTTTAGAAATAATAAGCACCTTGGTCTTAGTAAGTCACATAACCTTTCATTTCAGTATTTGCAGCCATGTTTTCAGGGAGTCATTTCCCTTTATGCTCAAAGTTATTCAGTAAATTTACCGGGAGGCAGTAAGAAGTTGCGTAGCTAAGATTCAGTGTATCTTGGCATAAATCTGCTTATTTAGGTTATTGGTAATTTCAGGGCTACCTGAAAGTGTTTCGTATTATTCTTTAGAAATTGTTAACTATTTATTTCTGAAAAGTTTTAGTTTCTATAAATACAAAACTTCCAAGTCATGAAGCATGAGTAATAATTTACTGAAGGAAAGGAAGTATAATAAAATAAAACTTTTCACTTTGAAATGTCCCTTTTGTAAAATCATGTCTCTTAATCCCCAAATTCAGCGCTGCTCAGGTAATGGAATGGAGCATCCACTTCCTTTATTTGGGGTTTCCTATCAGGCGTGTTCTTGCTGTATTCTCTACCTTTTGTGATTTCCCTTTACCATCCAGGTTTACTGAGCACCTAATGCTGGAATTTGTGTAAATAGAAATGAAATCAATGGGATGTTTTGCTTTTAATATAAATATCCCTTGATCACTTTTTTGTGTTGGAAACACAACTAGAAATAAGATAACAGTACTTGCCACCAAAGAGCTCAGAGTCTGGAGAGGGCTGATGGTTAAAGAAACAAATGCTTATAATACATTAGTGAGAGGTGAACCAGGGGTGTCCCACTCGTGGCCTACAGACTGTGCACAGATTATTTGAGGATTATTTTGCTTATCTGTAGTGTTGGATTTTGCAAAAAGTACGTGCTGACCTCTTCTTTTGCTCATCAAGTTTCATTGGTATTTGTGTATTTACTGTGTCGCCCAAGACAACTCTTATTCCTCCAATGTGAGGGAGAAAAGAAAAAAAGGCACCCCTGGAGACCATCTGTCTTGGACTTAAGAGCACATATGACGTGTCTCCTTGTGAGGACATTGTGCATCTTCACATAGAGCTTGACAATTGAGCTGGGGATGAAGGAAGGTTTGCCAGACCAGGACTGTGGCTGGGAGGATTCCAGTTAATGGAACAGACACTTGCTTGGCTGAATACTCTGGTGTAAGATGCTATTATGGAGATAAGGATGGACACTCAGAGCTTGGGTGCTTGGCAGGGAACAGGAAGGGAATACCTGCACAATGCGTCCGTTTACTTTATCTTTTGTGAATTCAGGAAAAACTTTAGCGTTGCATCCTGATAAACACCGTATAACATTAAAATACAAAGACTCTGTGATCAAAGTGAAGACTGACAATGATGGCTCTGACTCTTTAAAAATGAAACTTTGAAGGCTGTAAGTGGACAGGTTTTGCTGTTACAATTTCCCCAATAACTTGAACCCTAAATTCATATCCTAACTCTTGACTTCAAATTACAGTCTATCTTTAGGCCTTAGATAAGGCGTCTTCTCATTTCACCAGTCAGAGTTCCCCTTGATAGCTCACAATGTTATTTTCTCCCTAAACTAATATGCAGCTGAAATCCAACAAGGCAACCCTGTAGCCAGACCTGTAATGTATTATTCCTATCAGGAACATGAATTGATCATAGTTCTTTGAGAGGAATCTAACTCTGCAGATAGTATTTTTGGAACAACAATAAACATATTTTTGCTACAGTTGATTTAAATAACATTTGTAATAACAGTCTATTCCTTAAAAGTCATGGGCAATCAGCCAGAACCCAAAGGGTTTGCTCTCATGGGCAGAGGAAGGTGGATGACCCTGGGTGAGAGTAAAAATCAAAGAACTTGGAGGCATTAAAACTCAGTGGGTTATTAATCTGGGCCTGTCACATCACTTCTCAAGGCCTCAATTTCTCCCCTATGAGCTGGAGGTACTAATGAACTTTCCATGCCTTTCATGCTTTGGGGGTTATTATGAAAATCAGCTATTGTAAAGATAAATCCTCAACATCTTTTCAACAAAGGAGTTTGAAGTATTTACTGTTTCCCACTATAATCCACGAGGGAACATGAATGAAGGTCAATTCCTTCATGGTGCAAACCAAGTGTCCTCCTTCCCAGCCTACACAAGGCTTGGGTTTGCTGGGGAGCCACTTGTGAAGGTCATTCTGCTCCTGAGATGGCTCTATGCCCATGGAATGGCCAAGTGACTTCAGTCTGTGCACGGAGAGGGAAGTCAGCGTGTGCACGGGGAGCAAAAGAGGAACTTGGTGTCTTTGTGTCCAGAACAAGTCATAAAACTCTTTGTCATTGGCACTTATATTGTTATCATAAATCAACATAACAAATACTAGGACTCAAACCAAATTGCTGTCAAATAAATCAGGTCTAAATTTCTCCTCATGTTTAAGGGAGGTCATTGTGTAGGTTAAAAGATTCTCAATGTGATTTTGCTCAGAAGAAACTCTAATGATAAAAGGTTAATAGAGTCTGGCCAAGTGGAAGTTTATCATCACTTATTTGGTCATGAGGTCCAGTGCCCAGTGCTAGAGGTGAGGGAGGGAAAGGCTTTCAGGTCCAAGCCCCCTCTGGGCAGGTGGCTTCAAGCCAACCTGATCTCAGGTGGGCTTTGTCTAGACTTATTCTCCCAGGGCTGGAGAACACTCAGACCCTCAGACAAGGCTTTCCTTCTATTGTTTCCCTGGTCAGTGTTGGGTCTTATTATTCTATCCTGGGGACTGGCCAAAAAATAAGTATTGAGATTTTTGCTATCCTAAAATATCGTTCTCCAAAAAGTTCAAGAAATGTCGTTCTCCCATTAGGGTGTCAGGGAGTGATGAATAATTCTTCCTCAGTCAAGACGGACTGTTACAGTGACAGAGGGTCCATTGAGAGTCACTGATTTGGAAGGAATTCATACTCTTAAAGGGCATACATTTTTGATGTTCAGTAGCAAAAAAAAAAAAAGGCAACCTTAGATAAATTCCTCTAAAGTGAGTGGGAGGCATATTTCTAAACCACATTGACTTACTTGGGGAGACAAATGATAAGTATGGGAGCAAAATCAACCAAAGATTAAAAACAAAAGCAATATATACAGTTTCAGATAGGGAGAGTGGTTTAAAGAGAATGAAATACCTGGGCAGTGAAACTGAGAGTGAGTTGGGGACAGCTGGCAGTACCAGCCAGGAGAAGTGGCATCCATGCCCACACTTAGAGGAGCAGGGTATGTGTCCTCCAGGCTGAAGAAGTTGCTTTATGGATCTGAGGGAGGAAAAAAAATGCCAAATGGTCAGGGCTTAGTAAAAAGGGGGAAGGGTAGAAGCAAACAAAATCAGGGAAGGAGGCAGAGGCCCATCACATCCAGACTCTGGGCAGGACGACGACAATGATGATGATTTGAAGAGGAGCCGTCTGAACATTTCAACCAATGGAGTGAAATGCACTGTGGGAAATAAGACTCTGCAGGTGGTGGGCAGGTGTGGAGGATGCGAGAAGGGAAGCAGAGAAACCGACCGTCTCAGCTGTTGCAGAAATTGAGACTGGAGGTGACGGGCTGGTGGGCAGCAGCAGAGAGGGCGTTAAGTGGAGGGTTTAGGACACTGTGCAGGACAGCAGACTCAGCAGAAATGTGCTGATGTACTTTCTGTGTGATGTAAGGGAAAGGGACGGGCCTAGAAGCTCTTCTGGGTTTCTTTTTCCCCTACAGCTGGGTTGCTGGTGGTTCCGTTTGCAGAGAGGAGGATGCTTGGGAGAGAGAAAAGGTGATGGGATGGGCATAAGGGGAGAAATAACAGATTATGCCCTGGGTGAGTGAAATAGAGAAGTCTGGTAAGTACCAGCAGAAGTGGGAAGTAGACAGTTAGCTGGATGAGTCCATAGCTCAGTGGGGAGGGCGGAGTTGAGATGAAAGCCTAGGGGATCACCTATGTATATGTAATATTTAGAGTCTTGGGCCTGGCTGAGAAAACACTGCATTTATTTTTGACTTTCAAGTATGTGTTTTTTGGGTTTCTGTGAAACACGATGTTTCAGAATCGAGCAGGTCTCTTCAGAGCTCCCATCACTCTGGGTAGACTCACATTGCATGCAGCATCATACCCTGAATGGGCAGCACCTGTTTCCAGATTTGTTGCAAATTATTGATAAAATTCTGAGGTCATATATTGAATATGACTTAGAGGGAAGAATATCTCCCCCCCAGGTTCTTGTTACTTATGGTTCATAATGAACTTGAGAATTTCTTATGATGCACAGTGTCAACTTTAATTCCTTGCATGGGGCCTAATTACGTATCAATTTCTGCTTACAGCAGAAGGCGTCCTTTTAAAGTTGGAGGGGGTTTGAATACCTGCCGTGTTCGCAGACTTTCTGCATAAGTTTTGAGTTTCTTTTATTTGAAATGCTTGGCAGTTTGACATATTTAACAGGTCTAAGTTAAATAAAACAATATTTGAATAAACAAAAAATACCACGCAGAAGAAGGTTCATGACTAAGACTGGTGAGGACCTTTTCATAGTTTTTCATGGAGGATTGATATTCAAATAGCAGGAATTTGTATCAATTGAGTTGCAATAGATTTTAAAATCTAATAAAAAATTTAACTTCTAAGTGAATTTATTCTCAAAAGTGTGTTCACTAGTTTTTAAAAACTGTTGTGATTATTATTTATTTTTCTTGAGACAGAGTCTTACTCTGTTGCCCTGGGTAGAGTGCCATGGCATCATAGCTCATAGCTACCCCAAATTCTTGGGCTTAAGTGATCCTCTGGCCTCAGTCTCTGAGTAGCTGGGACTACAGGTGCCTGCCACAACACCTGGCTAATTTTTTTTTTAAATGGTAGCAATGTGGTCCTGCTCTTCCTCAAGTTAGTCTCAAACTCCTAAGCTCAAGCTATCAACCCACCTTGGCCTCCCAGACTGCCAGGATTATAGGCGTGAGCCACTGTACCTGGCCTGTTGTAATTATTTTAGTAGGTTATTTTTCTTTACCATAATTTCATGTATTGTATTTATTTTTAAAGTATTGTATATGCCAGATATGGAGCCAATACTTTCCAAAATTTATCTGTGCAGCTGTCTCAGGGGTCAACTTCATAGACCAGTAGAAGCTCTGTAAGTTGACTACCCAGGAACTACAACAAACTGGTCAACATACAGAGGTCGTCAACATGAGGGACTAGGCCTGCTGTACTGATTTGTACCTGTGGTGCGTGTCCAGTTTATGAAAATTAGGTCAACTTAAGGAGATGGTCAACTATCGAGGTTCTGGTATATTATGTGTGTGAATTAGTTTATTGGGATTGTTACAAGAAAACACCACAAACTCAGTGGCTTGGACAACAGAAATGGATTGCCTCACTCTTCTGGAGGCCAGAAATCCGAGATCAAGATACTGGCAGAGTTGTTCCTTCTGAGAGCTGTGACGCAGAGTCTGTCCCAAGGAACGCTCGGTTCTCGTGGGTTGCTGGTAAATTTCGCATTTGCTCACATGATGTTCCCCTGATTGGATGTCTCTAAATTTCTCCTTTGTCCAGGACACTGGCCATATCAGATTAGGGCACACCCCTGACCTGACTTTAATTTGACAACACCTCTAAAGATCCTGTCTCCAAATGCCGTCACACTCACCTGTCCTGGAGATTAGGCTGCTAACGTATTACAATAGAACCCGTAACATTACGTATCATCTCCTCTCCTTCTTAACTCTCCTGGTTTCCCTTAGACGCTGTTAATAAACAAATCCCTAGGAGCATATGAAAAGCCCTGTTTTTAAACACACCAGTAACACTATGTATGTTCATGACACAATTAGGAAGCCGATTTGTGCCTCTAGCCCTGACCTTTTCATTGAGCTCTCAACCTGTGTTTTTCTAGCTGCCTTCCTGTCACCTCCATCTGGATGAATGATAGACACCCCAAGCCTAATGTGTTCAAAACCAAACTTTTGTTTTCTATTTGCTTCCTGAAATGTTCTTCCATCGTCTTTCCCATCTCAGTGGAGGATCCTCCCTTCCCTTACCCTCCAGTCGGAGAGCGGAGCCTTCAGAGTGTACATCTTTCCTCTAGTTCCAGGTTAGCTTGATGCTGCTGCTGCTGCTGTAGCAAACGGCTGCAAACTCAGCGGCTAAAAGCAACACATGCTTATGTATCTCACTGTGTCAGAAATCGGCCGTGAGTCTCACTGGGCTGAAATCAGTCAGCAGCCCCCCCCTTCCTCTCTGAAGGCTCTAAGGAAGGATTGCCTTCTAGGTTCATTCTGGTCATGGCCAGGTTCAGCTCCACGCCGTCCCATGGTGGGCTCTTTGCTTCATTCCCCGCTGGGTCTGAGGGTCTTCTCGGCCTCCGCAGTCTCCCTGTCCTCCCGGGCTGCTGGCTCCTTCTTACTCTCTGACGTTGACTCTCCCCGACCCACTTTTCTGCCTCGTCCCTCCTGTCCTCTGATATATTGCCCCTGCTAGAGCTGGATAATTCTCCCCTGTTACCTGCTCGTGTGATTAGAATGGGGGAGCCTGGATAATCCAGCATAGTCTCCCTATTTTAGGGCAACTGACTGGTAACCCCAAGTCTGACGTCAGACTGCCTTCTCCTTTCAGAGGAGAACCTCAGTGAGCTTGAACACATGGGTCCGGGATCCTGAGCAAGGGACGTCTTTAGAACTCTCGCTCTCCGAACCTCCACGTCCTCTTAGCTGCATTTCAGCACATTTTTCCTCACTCTCTCCCTCCACCACTCCCCAGATTCCCGGCCACCGTGGTTTCAGCATAATTATAGTTGCCTCCTCACTGGTCCTTTTCATAATTTCTGTGAATCATGGTTTTTCAGATCCAAAAAGGCTATTTCTTTATAACTTCTGTTGTTCCAGATAGGTTCACATTAAGTTTAGAATGATAGATTGATCTCTTAAAAATGGCTTCCTGTAGTCCTTGGGAAAATGTCTAAACCATAATATGGTTTGCAGGGGTCCGTCTGTTCCTGCAGAGGCTCTATCTCAACGGCCTATTCTACCTCCTTTCTGGAAATTGTCACCGTGAAAGACCATCCAGTTTATTGACTGTGGGTGGGTGTTACTTCCCTGTAACGCTTCATTCAAATGTAAAACCCTTGTCCTTTGGCTTCAGTGTCAGATCCTCAGCCCCTGTAATGCACTGAGGCTGTGGCCACATCTTCATGTCCCTGTATAATTTATGTCACTTTTGTATATTCACTCCATAGGCATGTGGGCCGAGTGGGTGCCACCGCGAGTGTGAAGATGCATTTGACTGAACTTTTGGCTTCAAAAAACTTGTATCCTCATCTCTTTGTGTTTCTATTACCAGTTCTTAAACCAGGAGCCATCCCCACTTTATAAATAGAAGAATTTCTTGAGTAACTTGAGTAACTAAAGACAAGTTGAGTAACTTCCCTCCCCAAACCTGATACTCTAACTAGAACTCAGATTCCTTTCTGCGTCACACCAAACCTTTCATTATTCCCACATTCTTAAAGCACAGATATCTAAATTAATGTCTATGCCCATACCACCGTGATTGCACCCAATCTCATCTGATAAATTATTAAATATTTTTGAGAGTGAATATATATCATCTTCGTGTTATTGCTTAATGTCTGTTCTTGGCATTTTTATTAAAGTTAAAAAAAAATGTATGGAAGATGCCCCAAAACAACTGGCAACGTAAGGGCACACAAATAAAAACTTTCCAGAGTGAGAAGGAAGGCCATTTGGAGCAGGAGGGTGATTGGCTGAGGGATTTGTGGGGACACGTAAAGTTCGTCCATCTTTCATTGCTCTACCCAGGGTCCCCAGAGGAAGTAGGTGTCCATCCTGCACCACTGGACACCGAAGCCTGGCTGTGGCTCCCATGTTGTGCATTACACATTTCCCAGTTCCTGCAGGGACAGGTGTGCAGTAGGTCTCCAGTGTCTATAACTAAACGCCAACAGGGTGCTTGTGAAAATCTCCCCTTTTCCCCCACTGATGTACTTGGGATTATAAATCCTTTGGGTAGTTTCCCACTTACTAGAATAGCACCACAGCACTATTTTAACAAGGTCACTTTTTATGATGTTGGGACCTGGGAGTTTAATGGGTCCAGGCAACATCAGACCATTGTAATCATCTGGAGAAGGTGAGCCACAGGCTTTCCAGGGGAGAAAAGAGTAAATAGGATTTGCAGCACCAAAGGACATCAAGGCAGGTGGCAGCAGAATTTGGACGGCAACAGGAAGCAGGGTTGGGGGTTGCGTGCTGCGGGAGACGGCCGAGGCCTTGAAGGCAGAACTGCGCTGAGACTCCCGCTTCAGGACATCTGTTTGGTGGAATACGGCTTTTCCCAGACTCTTCCCCTTTAACCCCATTCCAGCAATGGAGACTTCAAAGGTAAAAGGAGACCTGGTACTAATTCTCACAGAACATGTAAGAGTACATTCCTGGGTTCTTGTTTCCACCCTCTGTGTGCTAGTTATGTAACCAGTAATGTTGAAGGTGCAGGATGAGCCTTAATACTAGACACTTATCAATTAAAAAGGAAAACACTAATTCAGCCTGTCAGGCCCTGATTACATGTTTACTATATGTAAGTTAGCATAGGAATACATATGCTGATTTGTTGAAGATACAAAATTGAGTTTCTGGAAGAAGCAGAAGCAGACGTCAGATATTAAGTGTTTCTAAAATAAAGCTGACCTATAAGCTGTGTGGGGTGGGGCCCCATGGATCTCACGGCCCTGCAGAAAAATGCTCAGAACAAAATAGGCATTTCATAGCTATTTGCTGAATGAATAAATGAATGATAATCAAAATGAGATTTCTCTAATACTTTGTTGAGCTATGAAACAGACCCCTCTGCAACATTTGTCGTTTATCATGAGCTCAAGCTCTGTATGTGTGCATAGCCTTTTCTTTTTAGGGAAATAATCATCCTGGGTTTTGCATTTTATATTAAAATAATATGATAATAAGGCTGAATGCAGCGAACTCTATAATTAGCCGTTTACTCTGGATTCCTTTGGGGCCTTCAGTCTATTTCGCTTTCAAAGCAGGTATATGGCAGGGTAATCTTGGCTACTTGAAGACAAGCAAGGTTATTTTAATTATTATTTCAAGATATTACAGGGGTACAAACGTTTTTGGTTACATGGACTGATTTTGTTATTCTTGAGTGAGGGATAAGTGTGCCCGTCACCCATAGTGTTTATTAGACCCCTGAGGTAGGTTCCCCCGCCCATTGATTTCCTCTGAGTTTTACTTCCCTCTGTGCTCACGTGTGCTCATTGATTAGCTCCCATTTAATAGTGAGTACAGTGATGTTTGTTTTTCCATTCTTTGATACTTCACTTAGGATAATGTTCTCTATTTCCATCTAAATTGTTGTGAAAGGCCTTAATTCATCCCGCTTCGTGGCTGGTTGGTATTCTGTAGCATACATATACAAATTCTGGGAATACACTCATGGATTTATGGACACCTGGGTTGATCCCACATCTGTGCAGTTGTTAATTGTACTGAAGTAAACATTCCCGTACAGGTGTTTTTGATGAAATGACTTCTTTTCCTTTGGGTAAACACCCAGTAGTGTGATTGCTGGATCCATGGTAGGTCTGCTTTGAATTCTTTGGGGAATCTCCCTCCTGTTTTCCAAAAAGGTTATATTAATTTCAGTGCCACAAACAGTATACAATGGTTCCTTTCTCTCTGCTCCATGCCAGCATCTATTGTTTTTGGACTTTTTAATAGTAGGCATTTTAACAAGGGTAAGATGAAATATGTCATTGTTCTAATTTCCATTTCCCTGATGATTGATGGCGTTCAGTATTTTTCCATATGTTTGTTAGTCCTTTGTCTATCTTCTATTGAAAAGCTTCTGTTTGTGTTTTGGCCCACTGTTTGTTTATTTATTTTCTTCCTGATTTGGTCAAGTTCTTTGCATATTCTTGCTATTAGCCCTTTATTGGCAATTGTGAATATAGTCTCCCATTCTGTAGGTTGTCTGTTTGCTCTGTTAATTAGTTTCTTCACTGTGCAGAAGCTTTATAATTTTGTTAAGTTTCATTGATGTATATTTGTTGTTGCTGTGATTGACATTCGGTTCTTCTTTGTAATTTCTTTGCCTAGGCTGATATCTAGAAAAGTTTTTCCAACCTTTTCCTCCAGCGTTGTTATGGTTACATTTAAGTCTTTTATCTACCTTAATTTTTGTGAGTGGTGAGAGATACAGGTCCTGTTTCATTTGTCTGCTTCTGACTGTCCAATTCTCCCAGGACCATTTATTGAATAGCACTTGTTTTCCCCAGTGTATGTTATTGACTGTTTTGTCAAGATCATTTGGCCCTATGTGGATGGTCCCACATCCAGGTTCTCTGTTCTGTTCTATCTGTGTCTCTATTTTTATACCTATACCATGCTGTTTTAGATATGATATCCTTGTAGTATAATTTGAAATCTGGTAATGTGGTACCTCCAGGTTTTTTCTTTGCTTAAATTTGCTTTGGCTATTTGGGCTCTTTGGTGGTTCTAAACAAAACATAAAATTATTTTTTTGTGTGTGGTTCCAAACAAAACATAAAGTTATTTTTTCTTGATCTGTGAAATCTCACTATGGTATTTTGACAGGGATTGCATTGAATCTGTGACTCGTTTGGGGTAACGTGATCATTTTAACAATGTTGACTCTACTGATCTGTGAGCACATGTTTCTCTGTTTGTTTGTGTCCTCTGCGATTTCTGTCCTGAGTGTTTCGTAGTTCTCTTTGTAAAGATCTTTCACTTCCTTGGCTAAGTGTGTCTCCAGGTATCCTGTTTTCTCTTGAGAGTGCTAGTGGATTCCTGATTATGACACCAGCAATGAGAAGTAAATTTAAAACCCGTCCACTGCTGCAGCTATGACATCAGAAGTCAGAATGTGGATGAACTAATTGTGTTTGTTTCATTGATGGCTCCGGCTAGCATGTGTTAGACTTGGTTTAGGAAACTAGAACTGACAAGGTTTATATTGCAAAAGTAGATAGCACATTTTCAATATACTAAACATAGATAAAACTTGCTGAAGAGATTTACAAAGCAATGACATTTATATGTGTATCCCGATGATGAGTGCACTTCACAGTTTGGAGGCAAAGGCGTGAAGGGTCAGCAGTCTGTCGTGATGGTCGACGTTAAGATGCACAAGGTGAACTGCCCCCCCCCACTGCCTCTTTATCACAGGACAGAGCATAACCTTAGGTGCAGTGCACCTGTACTTCTGAATTACCAAAGATTCATTTATATTTATCATAATAGTATAATAAATCATTAAAATGTATAATGCTATAATGTACTGTACCTATTGATTTTAGATCACCACTTTCATAGGACAGTTAGAGGAGGATTGCTTTATAAAATCCATCAGAATGCTTTAATATTAGCTTGAAAAATGAAAAGCAGTGTTCTAGGTTGTTGATTTCTTTTTCATGTTTAAGGAGAAAGTGAAATTGTCTAGTTTTTCTTTTTCTAAGTGCTGTGTTTGGTACCAGTGAAATTGTCTCTTGGTTTTTGTCTTTTTCAAACATGAATACTGTAAAGTCATTCCATTAGTGCCCCCAGTGGCTCAGTGTGTCACTCTCCCATCTGGACGGATGTCTGGGTGAGATGCTCTGGTCTCTGTGGCCAAAGGGCAGTGTCCTCCTTGCTTGCTGAGACTGCCAAGAAAGTGTTTGAATAGCACTATCTAATGTCATTGCGTTTATTATGCATACTGACACGTGTCCGTGGGGAGCTTGCCTGAGAAGAAATGTTCATTTGTGTCAAATCTTCCCAGATGCCAAAAATCACGGAATTCTTCTTGGTGCCAACAATGAAAAACTCTAATACACATTTCTACCTATAACCTCCTAATTAGGATAATATTGAAGCAGTGATGCTACCACATGGTTAAGAGCCATTTGCACTGTTAGAAATTAAACTGTTATGATGGGTATTTTATAGTAATAAAATAGACTTAGACAATTATGTCACTGATTTCCTTAAGAAGAGAAAATAAATCTCATGTTACCTTACAGACCTTTATAACTAAGGGAACCTAATTACCACACTTCTGGAGGCTCTTCTTTGCCTGAACATTGGAAATAAAGGCTTTTAGGAAGGGGTCCACCTTTTGGCAAACCTTCTAGAATGTTCCAGGAATGTTAAAAGAGTTCTGGTGAGTGATTTGACACATGGTACTTCCATCTCAGTGCTTTCTTTAATGAGCAGTACCTAAGTGTATTTTAATGTGTGCCTGAATATGTTCAATAATTAGCCTGGTAATTTAATTTCCCAAATAAGAATTTTGATATAAATTAGCTTTTTGTTACTAAATTCATAATTTCTTTCCAGTTTTAGATGTTAATAGCTACTCAAAAGATTGTTAAGAAAATCAGAAGTGATCATTTATTTAAGCTATAAGGCAAGAAATATGTTTCTATATCGTATGATGGTATATTTTTGTTACTTAGAAAAATACGTTATTAGAATCATAATGAGTTGTGAGAAGTGAATAATTAAATATTAACAATTAACTATAATAAAACACTTAGCAAATTTCAAATGATTAAGGATTTTCAGATAGACCACATTAAAATTTAGAGATCTAAATTTTATTTTTCATATACCAAATTAAATCTGTTCTAGTGATTTTATTGCTTAATATGATATGCCTTCCTTTTCTCCTGCACACAAAAAATAAAATCATAGAAAGTGATAGAGCATTTTCCATAATACTGTGAGAAAGAGTCTGTCCAATATGGAGAGAGAGAATCTGGCCGTTCTAATTCGTTCATAAAGAGCCAGAGGGGGAAATGATGCTATGGAAGAAAAATGGATAATATTTCTGATGCTGTCTATTCTGTAGTTTTCGAATAATGTATTGCTCAATGTTGAGTGCACACACGGCGTGTGCCTGCGTGCCCTTGATAACAAACACATACTGATGTTTCCCTCAGTTACACTTTCATTTTAGAGATACGATATTCTAAAATATTTCTATAACCATGTGTTATTACTAAAATACTGGCTCTCTCATCAGAAAGTCCTTGCTGCGTTAGAGCAAGTTGAGAGCACTGTTGGTAAGATTCAGAATTCTTCACATTTCATGTAATTCACGTCTCTACCTGCGAGTGCGCGGTCTCTCGAGCAGACGTGCATTGCTGGGGACTCCCACTGCCTGCTGGTCATTTCATTTCTATCACCGATACCATCCTTACCTCCTGACCTCTGTGCTGTTTATTACCGCTGAGCTAATTGCTGGCATTTCTTTCCAGATCAAACCTTTCATCACTAACATCACTGTCTGGAAGTGTTGTGCCCAATAATGTTCAAACACAATTTTCTGGGCTAGTCTTCATTTCAAAAGATGTGCACATACATGTCTGGGTTCCATTGTTGGCATGTTTCTTCAGTTTAGAAAGAGAAAACACAAAATGTACTTAATAGATCTTTAGAAAATATTTGACACATATTGAACATAAACGGGGGTTTTATTTGCTCTAGTGTAGTTCTGATGTGGCTTCACAAGTATCCGCCAGCAAATACTTTTTGTCACAATGATACAAAACAAGGTATCCACACATTTGCTGTGTTACATGTAAACACTTCAGTTATTGTCCTGGATTATCCAGCGGTGTCAGCTGAGGAAAGCATAGCTTATAGTTGGATAGTTGGATAAGTAAAAGTCTGAGTCTCATATCTTAATCACTGACCATTTAAATTCAGATCCATATTTACAGCCATGCTAGAATTGGATAAAACACAGTTGTGGTCTCAGTACTTTTAATTTCCCAGTGGTAGGTACACTGATGCATTTTGGAGCCTCTTCTTAATTTTGGATTTCCTCAGCAGGTAGCTCAAGCATCTACTCGACGGCCACAGCACACTGCAGGAGACCACCACACACTCCTGCCATGAAGCTCCCTAGGCGTACAATTAGACTCTCAAGAAATTAGATAACCATATCCGCATGCCATTTCTCATCATTGAAATAATGAACTTTGTGACCTGAAAACACCAGTGGAAAGTCTAAACTATATTTTCTTTCTTTCTTTCTGTTGCTCTAACTCATCACTGAATTGTACTCCTAGAAATAGAGCTCACTTTTTTTTTGAGATAGAGTCTAACTCTGCTTCCCTGGCCGGGGTGCTGTGACATCAGTTTAACTCAAAGCAACCTCTCAATCCTGGGTTCAAGCAATCCTCTTGCCTCAGCCTTCTGAGTAGGTGGGATTATAGGCCCCTGCCACAATGCCTAGCTAATTTTTCTCTTTTTAGTAGAAATGGGTCTCACTATTTCAGGCTGGTCTCCATTTCCTGAGCTCAAGCAGGCCTCTTGTCTTGGCCTCCCAGAGTGCTGGGAATACAGGTGTGAGCCACCACGCCAGACCTAAATCTCACTTTTATTCTTTAACTACACTGATAGGTAGATGTTGCAGTTTGGCTTTTTAATTTTAGGAACTAGCGAAAATAAAATAAACAACAATAATAACAAAAGGAAAAAATAAATCCAAAAAAGAAAAAAAACCCCAAATCCTTTGCCAATCATGGATGTAATATTTAAGAAAAAAATACCACGTATGGTAAAACCTGAGATTGGCAATTCATGATTTTACACCTAAGCATTAGTGAATAAAACTCCAAAAATACTGTTAAAGAAGCATACATGATGAATACGTTTATAACTACAGAAAATTCTAGAACACACAAGCTTCCAAAAAGATCTGTTAGACGTAAAATACTTGTTCAAGTTAAAAATCCCTAGAATAGTTAACTTTCTCCTGTAGTATTTTGTGAGCTTTGTTTTGTTTCATTTTGCCTTTTTCAGTTTTCCAGGAAATATTTCTGTGGAATCATGACCTGCTAGAGCAGATGGGCCCATACATTTTGTTGTCATAAGCACTTCATTTTGATGGGTTTTTTTTTTTTTGAGCTAGTTGCTAATAAATATTAACTTCAATAAATATTAAAACTTTGCATTTGTACTTGAAGAGATGTTTTTGTTAAGTCTCATACTTTTTCAAAGGCTGTCATGGGTAGAAAAGGTATGTTTTCTTAGCTCTTCATCTTTAATCCATATATTAAAAGACTATAAGTAATAAATACCTCTTTTTCCTCAAATTGTAACTGGGGGTAACAATTTGTAATTGGAGGTTTATTGAGGGGAAGATGATATATATCCTTTCATTTAAGTAGGTACAATTATAACATTTAAATGTAACCAAATAAAAGATTTTTAAATTTTGGGTCTAATACTGACTTTATTACCTTTAACATGGTTGTCAAAGCCATGACTAATAAAGAATTACCTAGTGAGTTTGTGGTGGGAGACTCCTGGGGCATTGGCACTCCTGCGAACTTGAATGATTCTCAGGAAGTTAAAATTTCTTCTTATTGGAATTTTCTTCCTTGGTGGTGGGGAGAGGGCTCAAAAATCTCATTTATCATTAGTATCCAAGTCCCATAAGAATGTGATGTGGTTAGATGCCCAGAAGACAAACTTAAAACCTTGTAAATTATAGATCTCTTCCAGGGGTTAGGAACACAAGTTCTGAAGTTCAAATACAGATTCTACCACTTCAAATCTGTGTAGTTCAGAGCAAATTATTTGACCTCTCCAACTGTTTCCTCATCTATAAAATGAGATAATAACTCGCTCTACTGAATGTGCACAGAATCAATAGTGAAATTCTACTTTTATGCCTCAGCTGCTTTTTTGATACAACAAAACATACAGCTATTTCTTGTCACATGAGGATATGGGCAAAGGGAATTTTAGTGTCGCAGGAAGTTAAGTTTTTGTATCGAGTGGTGAGTTATCTACCTAATCAAATACCAGGTTTTCTTATCTGTATCATTTCTTTTTTTTTTTTTAATTTTCTGTCTAGTAGATCACCAGGAAGAGGGTATCTTCTTCATTTTTTAAAATTAAATGATAGCTGTGTACATTAATGTAATCATGGGGTACAGTGTGGTGTTTTCATATACAATTTGAAATATTTTCATCAAACTGGTTAACATAGACTTTAAGTCATTTTCTTAGTTATTGTGTTAAGACGTTTATATTCTACTTTTAGAAAGATTCACTTGCACCCTTGAAAGATAAACCATAGAGGTGATCCCTCCATTCACCCTCCCTCTACCCATCCACACCCCCTCCTCTTCCCCTCCCCCTCCCCATATCCTTAGGCTATAATTAGGTTATAGCTTTCATATGAAATCTAGAAATTAGTTTCATAATAGGGCTGCGTACACTGGATACTTTTTCTTCCATTCCTGTGATACTTTGCTAAGAAGAACATTTTCCATGTTTACATGGATGGAACTGGAAAATATCTTCTTCATTTATAAAAAAATTTTCCCCATCCAGGGTGGTCATTTGTGAGTTAAGGAAAGCACATTCATTATTGGCTGAAGCTAAATTATAAACTTAGAGAAGGAAATAGAGAACATAATTTAAATCTGTAGAGGTAAACGAGCCTTATGGTTCGTCAGATGATGTGAGCAGTTTTGATAATGCCAAG
>CAUYTI010078060.1:0-17730 GCA_963575145.1 Galago senegalensis
TTCTTCTATGAAGAAGTACTACTTTCCATCATTATCTCTTTGGTACAAAGAAATTATGTTTCATACCAAACAAGGATAAATGTTTGATTTTTTGACTGACTGACTGCAAGAATAATAAATCAGTAACCTAGTAACCTCTAAAAAAAAAAAAAAAAAAAAAGAAACTCACTAGGAAAAGATCTGGAGGAGCAAGATGGGTTACTAACGGTCCTAGCTAGATACCCCGTGCATTCCTCCTTTGATTCTCTTTTGAATGAGGTAGATAAAGGGAATAGAATTAAACAAGATTCTTGAAATAAAACTTAGAAACTTGAAAGCTGTTTTTTAGAACCCTTTAAGATTCAAATCAGACACTTTAATTCCCTTCTTCCTATGCTGGTAGCTCACAACAATGTTCTCTGCCATTTTGAGAGCAAGTCAGATATTAGTTGTTGAGCCTGAATCTCACTGGGGTTGAAATGAGCTTGTATCATTATGATGGGTAGAAACAAAGTCAGCGATTTAAGCATCTGATAATATTTAAAGCAGGATAAAAGGGATAAAATTAACATCTGTATTTTAATCCAAAAACTTCTGTAGGCCTCTGTTTGAGGAACAATTTTGAGGGAATTGGGGCACTTTCTTCTTTTTGTGGAAGAGAGAAGAGGGTGAAACACTTCTGATACAAGAAGAAAATGAAAAACAGACAATAGCTATGGGTGCAGTCCCACACGTGCTGCACTGGCCCTCAGTCACACACTGCGGAGTGTCCCCTGGTTACCGTTTACTGCAGGACACTGGTGTCTGTTAATTTGATCTGGGAGCTACTCAGATCTTTGCTCAGTCTTTGCTCTTTAGGAAGCAAAGAGGTAAAGGCATCCCCAAGGAAGAGCGAGAGGAGATAAGAGCTCGTCCATATTCATGTAAGCATTTCCATTTAATCAGTTTTACCAACAGGCCAGACACATTTGGCCTTGAGTTTGTGCCATTCTATGAATCGTAGTCAGACCTGGAGCTGCGACACGTTGCTGTTTCTTCACTCAGATGCTTTTCCAGAGGGGGATATTTAGCTGCAGATTCTGCAAGTTCTGCAAAGTTCCAGGCTGACATTTACTTTGCTGCTTTTTGGAATCTCTTCTGAAGTGATATATTTACAAGGTTCTTCAAGAGAACAGTAAGAAACAAAGGTTTCTCTTCACAATGTATATTCCATGTTTAAAAAAAAACGTATCTTGTTTCTTTACTCGAGGTTCTTAAACCTAAGAAATTATAATAGGTGTTTTAGATATAATTAACAAGATACGTGCAGTAATTCATAGCAATAGCTGGAGTAGTTTAAAAATGCCAAGGGTTGCTCTTATTGACAATAAATACCAGAATATTCTTAGGAGTTCACCCTATGAAAATACAAGATTCTATCAGTTGGCTGAGAAAAGCTTATGGAAAAGTGTCTCTTTGACCTTGTCACTTTTAAGGTACAAGATGGCATTGTCTGGTGAGTCATTCTTCCTGTCATGTTTTCTTCCATGGTATCTCGAGATAGCTCACTTTTAACTGTTTGCACAATAGATACTTATTGAAAACAAATGATCTAGCATTTTATTCACTTCTAACTTGCAATTTCATTGGGAAGATAAGACACAAGAAAAATTTGAAAATAATGAAAAATAACACTGCTACCAAGGACTTTTTCAGAAGCCCACACACAAAAAGAGACAGTTCAGAATAATCTGGAAGTTTTGGAAAATGTTTCAGGCAGGAGTGGGGGTTAGCATTGGCCCCAAAAGTTGAGTAGAATCTGAGTAAACTAGAATGTGGAAGAGAATTTTAAATAGGGAACGTAGAATGCGTTTGGTTATTCAAGTAATCACGCGCTGGGTCGTGGAAAGACATAAATAAACCTGGCAAGGCTGAGACCCCAAAGTGGTCATATGAGTAGAGCGGGGCCAGGTTGAAACTCTCGAGGCTTAAAGTAATTCTGGAATTTAGAATTGACGCCATGAGAAGTGGAAAGGAGTGTTGGTCCTTGACAGAGTACTATCCTGTGTTTATCCACTTTCTTGTGCTTTCATCTTCTTCCCTGGCTCCAAGTAGGGGATGTGAGCAGAGAGCCCTCAATCTTGAGTCAGAGGAAGTTGGCCTTACCTTGGAGACCAGTAATTTTCAAACAGTGAAAAATTTTAAAGATTACTAATTAAATTAGTTTTGAAAGTTCAAAGCACAGTATGTGTATTCTTTTTTGTACTCTTTTTTTTTGACCAACATAATTTAAGTATGCACAGAAGTTTGCCTATACGTTCAAATATGCCATGAGATAAAAGAGGTTTCTGAAGTAGACAGAAGAGGTGTGCAGAGCAGTACAACACAAAAGAGAGAAACGGAGGAAAACACAGTAATAGAGACAGGTGTTGGAGTAAAACAGACATTGGTTCATACTCCAAGTTTAATATTTTCTAGTTGTGTCTCAGGAAAAATAAAATTAAAGTTTTCTATATCTTGGCTCTCTTTAAAATGAAAATTAAAAACTTTTAGATTTAATGGGAATTGTAACAATTATGTTAGATACCTGAGATTGTGCCTGGATCCAAGCACACAATAAATGGAAACTGTTATAAAAATTGATCTCTTTTCAAAATGTCTCTCAATCTTGCAGAGACATTAAGTTCTCCAGATCTTTTAAAAGAATGAAAGTGCCCTTAAGTGGAGTAATATTGCACTAGAGTGTAGAGTGACCATTCACACCCAAAGCAGCACAGGCGAGGCAAAGAATCTTGTAAGGAGCCTGGAAGGGACAGATGGAAAAGATCCAAAGGAAGTTTGTGAGTGGCTTGAGATGGACCTTGAAAATAGTGAGAATCGGGAAAAGGGGTATCCTCAATTTCTTCTTATCTCAAAGCCTTCCTTCATTCAAGTCAAAAACCTCTTTGCAACTGAATTCTCTGCTAGAAGTTGTCATACTGATAGCACAGCAAACTTTAATTTTCTCACCCAGTTTGAATACAGTCTCTCACTGTATCTTACCCTGTACTGAAAAAAATTAGAACCTGTTTCTCCCTTTCCCTTAAAAGATTGTCTCATCAAAAGTTCCTCAGGAATGGAAAGAATCCAGAGGTATCTGATAAACAAAATTACTTCTCACCTGATTTTCCCACACTCTTTCCTATAGAAATAAATTAAAATCTTGCTACTGTTTTCACAGTGTGGCATCTGAACTATTTCATTTCTCATTTGAAAAGGTTGACTTTTGAAACTACAGTCTGAAAACTTAGTATTTTTGTTTTTATTCTAAACCTCCTCCTTTGTTCCAAAGGCTTTCAGGTTCTTTTTAGGCCTTGGAGGGTAGAATGTGCTTGTTATGCTCACAAGGACTTTTCTTTGATTAGTGTGGAATCTCCCAGGTTTTCATTTAAGCATTTCTTTGCTGCAAAACCATAGCTGAGGATGCCGCATAGGAATGCTAACACATTGTTGTGAAGCCCTGTAATAAAATATGTAGAGCCTCTGGCCTGAATATAATCACAGCTAAAAGCTTTTAAATAAGATCCTTTTTTGTGTGAGCTCTAGAGCTGTTTGATTAATTAGCAGGAGGTTACTTTAAGGCTCATTTGTTTGACAAATATATTGACTTGGGCACAACATCAGATGAGATCTATAAGCAATAAAGATTAGATTATAATCAGATTTCATCCTTAAAGTTACGATTAATACATTAGCGATATATTCTGGCTTCTCTTCTTCAAAACGGAATTGACAAATTACAAAAGTATTCACTTGAAATTCATGCATTCTGTGATGGTATATACATTTTGATTTGTCTTCCATTTGTAAAAGTAGCTTCCTTCTCCTATCTTTTATGGAAATCACTCACCTCCTAATGGGCATTCTTTTCTTCTATGCCTTTGTTTCACAATATAAATATCAAAACTGAGTTGTTCAGGAACACAAGTTATAGAATAATATATCTAACATCAAAATACTTCATTCATACACTGGAGAAACTGAGATCCAGACAGTTTAGGTGATATTCTGCAAATGTCAAGCTAGTTAGTGGCAACACTGAACCTAGATCCCAATATTCTTGAATACCACAAGGTCCAGTGAATTGCCTCATTTTATTCTGTTGTTTTCCCTAGGCCAGGCAACTAAAAAGAATATATTGCTGGTCTATAGAAAAATTATTTTAATGTGTGACCTTGGAGAATATAATAGGATGTGAGGATCTCTGTATGCCCAAATAATCTGCATCATAATGTACCTCTTAGCCTAAAATTACACTCCTAAAGATTCACTCCTTAAAACAAGGTGTAGCCGTCCAAAAACTACTTCTAAGATACCAGTGTTCCCTTAAATCTTCAGCACATTAGCAAGCATTATTTCATTTCACTGGGTTCCTAACCTGAGACAAACTGTCGAGACATGGACATCTGTGTTAGACAGAGGAAATATGTGAGAGGCCTTTCCAGAGCAAAGCGGCATGAACTTCAATAGGAAAGCCGGGGTGTTATGGTAAGCGTGCATGCGTGTGCATGATGTGTGCTAGTGTAGTGGAGCATTACGGTGAATGTTGGGGAGAGTATCAGGCTGTAGTTCACTTACACGCAGGGTCAGTATTTGTTGGACACCTCGGTAAGGTGAGTGCTATAGAGAAAAGAGTGTGACAATACTTTCAGAATTGTTAACTGTGTGTGTGGTGTGTATAGCACCGGCAGAGTTCTGTTATAGATAGCTAGCAAAAAACACTTTAATTGTTGCCATGTAAAATAAATACTAATAATTTTGCTTCCCTTCAAAATATTCATGGAAGCCTGATTTATATGACATAAGTAAAAACTCACAAATTTAAATGTGAAGAAGGCAGAGAACTACCGGGAACATTTCCTCCTCAATGCCAGTGATATTATCTCTAATGGACAATGTGGGGCTGGTAACGTAAGTTGACAAAATTAGTAGAATAAGTGAGAAAAAAATGGAAAAATTTCTTCTATGACTGAGGAATTCCATATGCCTATGCAAACTTGGGTTTGACAGCAGATGGCGTCTTTTGCAAAAAAGGTGTAGCGGCATGAACATGAGAATTGAGATTAGGCTTCAAATTCCACAAGGTCATAACTCAAAGTTGCTATGTGCAATCCGGTCCTATACTGGGGAAGGATTTTTTCCTTGACTATGAGATAAGACATTTGCATTTCAGTGAGTTGAATGAAAGGAAATTATAATTGAAAAAATTGGGGGAGGGATAAAATATAGTAAAAGTAAGGTAAAGTAAAGTAAATATACCTGGAAAAGGAAGGACCATATGAAGGTGTATAACTGTTATGCTGAACGTATACAAATCAGACAACCCTACATTTTTGCCAGTGTTTATCACTATTTGTCTGTTAGGCATTTTTCCTAAAAATACAAGCAGTCTTAGAGTCTCCATAGTGTAGGAGAGTAGCCGGCTGTGCAGCACAACTATATGGCACCCTAAGGAAGTTCTCATGAGCGGCCTGAAGCTCTGAACCACATAAACGCCTGTAGGAACCGGCAGTAACTGTGCAGACCTTCCAGGAGGGGCACACACAGGTGGATTTTCTGTGTTGTCATCCTTTGGGCTCATCAAATATAAGACAGCTGACTGTGTATTTCTAAAATCTCAAAATTAGGTTTAGGAATAATTATAACAGATGCTCAATACATATTGGTTGAGTAAGTAAATGATTGAACGAACAGTGAATGCTTTGCATAAAGTATACTTGTCTTTCTTTTACAAATCTTTTATATCTTCATAAAAATACTGCTGTGAGAGATCAAAAACTATTTATTTACTAAGAAAATGTGTCAGGGTTTTGAAAAAGAAAATGCTATGCAGCATCTATTTATATACCACTGCCAGAATTTGGACATGACTTAATTGTTTTTACTTTTTTGCCCCAAAGCTCTGTTTGACATTACTGGACCTGCAACACTATTTCACACTTACGGATCAGAGGTTTGTAAAATAGTGGACCCTCTAGCAAAACTAGAGTATTAACTTGATCATTAAATTTTCTTATGCCTTTTGCTGCCTCCTAATCTTAGCATCAAGTTAATACACAGCTTTAAGTATTAATGGTTCATTAAAGAGAGCGTTGACCTCTGCAACATCCCCTGCAGAGCTGTTAAGCGTCACCCTCTATATTCGTGTTTGTAGATTTCCCTTATATGTCAGAAGTAATTTTGTGACTCCTTAGCTTGCACATTCCTGGTTAGCGAGTTCAAACTCATTAGAAGCACAGTGTTTACTCTGTGAACTAGGTCACGGATTTCAAGTGGTGTCTGCCTGATGCCAAATTAGGTGACTTTATATTCATTTTTCTTTATTTACGTGGTCTGGTTCCTTCACAGGATTAATTATCAATTTTTATAATTACGATTTTTTAACATCTATTTCATTATTCTCTTTATATCTCACTAGAAAACAAGTTGCAGGGGAGCCTGGCTTTAATTCTGCACTGGAGTCCAGGCATTTACACAGTGCCGAGAAAATAGTTGAAACTTAACTGTGTAATGGATAAACATGAAGGCATCCAGACTGGACAATCCAAACAGTGCACTGTGGTTTGGATACTTTCACCTTATTGTTGCAAGGATTTGGGTGTTGAAAGCTCATTAATTTGGAAACTAAGAACTAAGACATAGACTAGATTTGCCTGCTGGGGTGCTTGGAATATTAGTAACTAAATAAGTCTACATTATACCCACTGTCCAAACACCCTATTGAAACCAAACATTCTTAAAGTATTGTTTCTGCCATATCAGAACCAAAGAAGTTGTATTACTATTGTCAACAGTTGTTTAGGGTAATATAGATTAGCATGCACATAACAAGTTATTTTAGTTCTTTAATTTATTCAATGTAGTCAAAAGTCATAGCTAGTTTTGTGTACATATTTGAGCTACTTGATTTCAAAACTAAATAAATCAAAGGGAGGTGAGAGAATCGGGTTTTAGTCTTGCTCTATCTTGGGCTATCACCTTAATCAATGATTAGTAAGTTAAAAATTTCTAATGTGATTTTTTTTTTCTTGATCTGTCAAAAACATTGCCTAGGGCTTGGCGCCTGTGGCTCAAGTGGCTAAGGTACCAGCCACATACACCTAAGGTGGCAGGTTCAAATCCAGCCCCGGCCCGCCAAACAACAGTAAAGGCTGCAACCAAAAAAAATAGCCGGGCGTTGTGGTGAGCGCCTGTGGTCCCAGGTACTTGGGAGGCTGAGGCAGGAGACTCACTTGAGCCCAGGAGTTGAAGGTTGCTGTGAGCTGTGATGCCACAGCACTTCCCAGGGGGATAGCCTGAGGCTCTGTCTCAAAAAAAAAAAAAACTAAAAAAGAAACATTGCCTAGATGCATTACAGAAGATGTTCACAAATTCACACACCACTTACCTCCTCACCCATCTCCTCTATCTTCATCTTGGTTACCACCATCTCGTCCTCCCTATCGTAACTTGGCCAAGTTATGTTGCTGATACAGAGTATGTCATCTGCCACATCAAAATATTTCCGTCACCTATTTAGAAAACAGATATAGATAAAGCAATGTTTAGTTTACTTTTCTTCATTTGTTATGTTTAGCTTCTGCATCTCTTTCCACTTTCATGTTAATATTTAACATACTCTGCCTAACTATCCAGTAATTGCTAATGATTCATCAAACAATGCAGTAAAGTCACGCATATTTTAGGGGAAACTATGTTACTGAGTTGGCTAACACAGAATATCAGAAACCCAGAAGTTATACCATTTTACTGCTCTTAGAACTCACAACTTAGATCCTAATCACTTCCAAATTCTAGTTTACATCTTAAAACCTAAGACTTCAGAGGACAATTTGGAATAAGATTTGAAATCTGAAAAGGATCACAAGACTTAAACTGATGTTTAAGTGTATAAATGTCTTCCGTATTTGTAAGTTCATTAATAAATTAATTTATTTTGACTGGGCAGTTCTTTCAAAGGAGAGTTTGGGGAAATACGTATCACCTGAAATATTTACACTACTATCTATTTGGTTTCAGCATTTCTAAAACCACAATTTGTAGGAGTTTGTAAGAGTTTCTGACTATAAAATAAAAGTCAATTAAGTCAGAATCTAATATTTCTAATCGTGTGCTTTGAATGAATGTCAAGAAATCTTTGGTCCCGGGAAAATGAATCATAGATAAAAATGCACTCAAGACAAAATCCTCAGATGCTTAAATATAATATATCAGGTGCTTTTAGTGATAAAAACGTTTGGATCAATGTCCCTGGATATCAGCACATAATAAAGGTTGAAGAAATCTATTGAACTGGTAAAAAGAATACACAAATCAAAGGCTTTTTAAAGTTGCTGGTGACAGTGTTTTAAATGTGCAGTAGGTGTTATAGACCAGAAGCGGTTCTGATTTACATTTTTTCCTGTCACTACTCACCGTCTTTCTTAAGGGTGGACGTGAGATAAATTCCCACAAGTGTCCTATGCATGTATTTTCTACAGTCTAAATATAAGCCATAATGCATCTGTTTTATATATTGTATTCTACCTTGCCTTATTGTATTAAACTTAAATGAATCATGTGAATTAACAAAAGCATGCCTCAGTTCACAATTCTGGAATTATTTTAACCTATTTCAGATCCAACACTGGGTCATATCCATTTTAGTGTGGTTATCTGTGCCTAGCACTTTGTTTCAGTGGTGATTAGAATATTTTAACTCTGCAGCCAAAGAGGGCACAGGTGCACTTAAACACGTTTTTGTGTTCACTAGAATACTTTCACCTCTGTTTTTAATCATGACATCCAGTTTTTAAATTATTGTATTAAATGGTGAGTTTATTTCTGTGAATTGAACTAAGTATCTATAAACTTAAATTAAAAGCATACTGACGAGTTAATGTAAGAATACCTTTAAGTGCATTGTAATTCTACTAATCACTACTACATCGACAAATATTTAAAGATAAGCATACCCATGAGATTATTCTATGTTCATTGATGAAATCCTCCTGTTGGTGAGTAGGAGCCTTCAAAAGATTAAACTGCATTCAGATCATGAGTATCCATTGATGAAAAGTGTTCAGCTTTTACCCCACATTACTGAGGGTGCTTACAACCAGTTGGAGATAGAATCAGTGAGTTTTCATATTAGGGTTGAGGGAAGGGAAAAAATTACTCCTGTCAGTTGTCCATTACTCATGTGATTAAACCAATTCAGTTGGGAATAACAGTGAACAAACTTAACAAATTTCTATTTATGTTGTAAAAAACAATCCTTTTTACGTTCTGATCTTGTTTTGACTAAAGAAGTGATCTAATAGCTTCACTTGTAGACAGGGGATGTTTTGTTTTTTGAAATATGAAGAATGGGAAACTCAAAAAGTCTTACGGGGATTCAAATACATTTTTATTGCACATGGAGGCAGGCGGCTTGATTTAGGGTACGCTACTTTATTTAACATGTAAACTAAAGCCTGAAAGTGAGACTTTCTGTTTTGTTTCATCCTTTAAATTTTTTGCTAGTTCAGAATCTTCCCACTATTTAGCCTAGAAACACCATTTTCAGATAGAAATTTCAGCAAACACACAGCCATCCATGTGTTTTGAGAGACGTTCCTGGCTCCTAAATACAAAACAGTTTCATAAGCTCATTCTCAGAGCTCATATGCATTCGATAAGAGGTTTTGTGAGAGGGCCTATTAGAACTGCAGTATTTGACAAAGCAGAGTGAAGTGTCTGATTCAAATACAATCGATTGTCTGCTGAGTCTGTGGGAGACCACTCAGTATCACTATGAAACCCAGAAAATCCCACAAATCTACGCTTATAATTTGACACTTCTAATTCACAGGAGGCCAGGGTAATGGTGGAGCAGAGCTAATGGAAGTCAGAATAACAGTGCCTAGGTACAGAATTTGCATAATGAGTTTGGAATTGACAGTACCCTTCCTACACGTGGTAGAGGTAGCAGAGTGAACTAAGGGATGTTGAGCTAACCCAGTATATCTATCACCCTCTGTGTGTACTGCGGACATTAAGCAATTTGAAAGGTTAAGAAACAAAGCAGTGGTGCTCTACCAGGGCCTACAGAAAATATTAGCAAACAACAAAATGAAACTGCCTGGAGCATGAGAAAAGATCTATAGAACTCTATTTCTTTCTTTCTTTTCCCAGCGCTCTGTGGATGAAACAACAGCAACTTTAACATAAGGTGTGCGTTGAGAATTAATAACTTGATGGATTAATTGCTTTCAGCCCTGTCTCAAGCCAGCCATTCTTTCTAACTTTTCATTAATCCTCAAGAAATGCCTTGGAGTACAGTTGGTTCTGCCAAAATCATGCTAGTTTAAAGTAACAACGTAATAAACAAATTTTCCTAGAACTTAAAAATTATCACTATTAAGCAAATGAGATACAGCACAAAAAAACCCTATTTTCAAGGATAAAGCTGTTGATTAATATTGTAACTATAACTTGGAAATAAAATTATTTTATAAGTTTCCCTAAAAGAGGTCAGCAATCTTCTATTTCTAAAATATAATCTACTCTCTTGCCATGACATCTTTATAGGAAGTAAATATTTGCCCAGTGTGCGTTTGATATGGACCTGGTGTAGCTCAAACTGGAAGGTGCATATGAATCACTCTGGGATCCTGGTAATCGTAGATTTAGTAGCTCTGGGGTCCAGATGCTCTACAGGCCTGACAAGCTCCCAGCTGATGATGATGAGCTGACCTGAGAATGCACTTGCAGTAGTCCCCAGAAGTCTTCAACAGGACTTGGTGAAAATGTTTGTGTACTAGTTCTCCAAAGAAGAGTGGGGGTGGAGGGGATGGGAAGAAGCAATTTTGAGGAGGAGGATGGATTGGTTGTCTGGGAAAACCAGGAGGAGGAAGAGGGGGATAATCTGATACCCACTCACTGTGTCCCCTGGGTTTAGTGGGTGGGGGGAGATGGTCTCTCTCAGCGAGCAGCATTGCAAGCACTTCACTGGCTGTGAGGATGCACATACACGCAGTCCCTGAGTTACAAACATCTCACCTCCAGACCACTCATGCTTATGAATGGAGGATACCATAGGTAACAGGTAAAAGCACCTGTTCCAACTTACAAATTCAACTGAAGAAAAAACCTGCAGAACCTATCTCCTTTGTAACTTGGGCACTGCCCGTAGTAGGAAGCTGAAGATGGCCAAACCACACTCCTTATGAAACTTGAAGTCTGTGTAAGACTTTTTTTTTTTTTTTTGGATTGATATGAAGGTACAAGTGTTTAGGTTACATCGTTTTCACTTCTAAGGTAGAGTTAAGGTTGTAGTTGAGCCCTTCACCCAGTGGGTGTGCAGAACACCCTCACATTGTGCACATTAGGTGAGATCCCACCTAATCATCCTGCCTCCTCCTTATCCCACCCCCACCCTTTCCCCTCCTCTCCCCTCCTCCTCTCTAGACTACACTTGTGGTTTTCTTTCCTGTGGGCTTGTAGCTGTTTATATATTGGTTTCAAATTGGCATTGAGTACATTGAATTGTTTTTTTCCATTCTTGGGATACTTTACTAAGAAGAATGTGTTTCAACTTCCTGCAGGTAAACATAGAAAGTGTGAAGTCTCCATCTTTTCTTACGGCTGAATGGCACTCCATGTTGTGCATCTGCCAGAGTTTGTGAATCCACCCCGGTTGATGGGCACGTGGGCTGATTCCATGCCTTGGCAATTGTGAATTGAGCGGCAACTCACAATTTTCTTTTTCCTCAGCAATGGAAAGATGGGATAAATGTAATGAAATCGAAATAATGCACTTTCATAATCAGACAGCATAGGCGCTAGTTCTCCTTTCCTTATTGCTAGTTCTATTAATTTGGGAAACTCATCCACTCTGGGTCGAGTTTTCCTTTGAATTTTTAAGTGAGGGAATTACCTTCAGGGTCCCTACTGACTTTAACATTACGTACTTATAACTATCAAGCATGTGATTCAAAAGTAATGTTTTTTTCCTAATAAGAATACCAAACTTTTTTCAACAATTTACAATTTAAATTAGTCACCTCACAAATTTATTAACCCAAGTATTTTAGTAGGAACTGTAATTTTTGGAATTTCCTGCAGAATCACTTTCAGATTCATCTAAAACAGTGGTTCTCAACCTGTGGGTCAGAATACATTTGTAAAAATGAAAATACATCCTGCATATCAGATATTTACATTACGAGTCATAACAGTAGCAAAATGACAGTTATAAAGTAGCAACGAAAATAATTTTATGGTTGGGGGTCACCACAACATGAGGAACTGTATTAAAGGGTCATGGCATTAGGGAGGTTGGGAACCACTGATCTCAGTCACATTACTTTATAGGTCTGTTTAACTGAGACATAAAACTAGCTGAATTATCCCTACAGAGGTTAAAGGAAAGTCAGAAGTTTGAGAAATTGTAAAATCCTTAATATTGGGTTCCAATCTACTTTATCTTGCTATATTCCATAGCAAGATTTCTCAAACTTCTTAGTTTATAAGCATCTCCTGCAGTGTATACTAAAAATACATATTTCTGGGCTGAACGCTAGCCTTATTAAGTAAGAATGTCCACGGGCATCCATGGGGTTCTCCACAAAAGTGATCTAATGGTCAGAGAAATTCAGGTCCATGATTCTGCAGCAGTTTGCCCAGTGTTGGGCACACAGAAGTTGTGTGAGCTGTTTCACTGTTGACTGAACAAAAAGAATCAAGAATGGACAACCAAAACATGCCGCCTGAGTTGTAAATTGCCACATATGCATCCATAAATGCAATGCATTAGTTAACTTTAGAATCTCAAATTTATATTTCCATGCCTCCACCTCAAAGCTTTTTTTATCCATGTTAAGGGTCATAAATGAACCCATCTCACTTTAAGCCTTTAGGTTCTGTGAGGGACAAGACCACGGACCCACAATGGCAACTGACACGCAGTAGGCACACATGTATATTTGTGGGCTTGAACTCAGCTGTGGTGCAGAGCTTAGATGACAGTCTGGCTCATTTAACTGTAAGTAGGACTGCGGTGCATACCTAAAATGCCTCTACCCAACCCTGGGACAACTGAATTTACTTCTCAGCTCCCCAGAAATTAACTACTTGTCTTCAAAGAGTTATCCTGAAATAAGGGCTATGCGATTGTTTGACTTAGCACCTCTCTAGGCCCTTATCACTCACGGAGGCACAATCATCGATCCCAATTGGGAGTTAGGGTGCTGCAGTGTCCCTCTCTAGGAGGACCTGAAAATACATCCATCAGAGCGCTCCACAGTGTCCAAGCACTCCTCCTCCCTCCCACTCCACAGAAGGCTGAGTCCATCCCCTTCAAAGCTGTGCTCCGGTCTTCTGCTTTCCAAGCAATTCTTCCTCTGTTGTGCCTTTTTATTTTTTTTCCCTGTCTTTCCCTGCCTTCTTTCCTCCTTCCTCCCTCTCCCTCCTCTTTCTCTTCACCCACTGCCTCCCCCAGGTTCTTCCTCTGCTTTTCCCCTTCCAGACCCACTGTGGGGTACATAATAGGTAAGAGGAAAGCATCTTGCTCTGGGTTCTCTATATGAACACTCAGCAGGCATGAGGGTCACCTGCTGTACTGTGAGGGTGAGGCTGTGCCCACATGCTGCGTCTCTGTCAGCAAACTTTCCCTGAAAGGCTCTGGAAGAAAGGAAAATGTTCAAAGTTGGAAGGACAACAGTGTACACTGGAAACTCACCCAAAATGTGCTCCAACGTTGAGCCCCAACTTGACAGTGTCACTATTGGCAAACAGAGAGAAAGAGAAAAAATTTCATGTCAAATCGAGGAAGAGAAAAAATTTGAGGCTGAGGAGGCTGCTTGAGGACAGAGTAAAACCGCAGTGTTCTTGGAAGACGTTGCTTTAAAAAAAAAAAAAGCCTCAAAGTTGGGCAAAATATAATCTGTAAATAAAACACTGAATTTAAAAGAAGCAAACCAAATGGACACAGATTTGATAACTAACAGCATTGGTGTGGATCTGAGTAAAGTAAAAAGCTCTGAACTGAAGGCTACGGAAATGAGAAGATATGTTCCCTACAGGACAGGGCTGCTGTGAACAGTCATGAGTTCATACCGTGCATCTGGGCTAAGATTTCAATGTATTAGTTGATGTTTTTTCCTTTTCAAGGAGAATGCAGTACAACACCCAAACCAGAAAAAGTTCATTCTTGTTTTTTGAGTAGCAGATTTGAAGAAATATCTTACTGAGTCTGATTTTTATGTCACAGAGGATAGAAAACTCTAAGACAATAGTAAAAAAAATGGGCTGGGTGGAAAGGGGAGTACTGACATGAATGAGAAAGAAATTCTGAGCATATTTAGGAAGGATAGATGGGTAGTTACCCCAGACATATTCAGCAATCTCAGATTATAGAGAACACAGCATGGTGTGAGAAGAGCCAAGGACAGTGTTGAATGTTGTGTTTCCACGGAGGATGCTGAGGCTGCTAGACCCCACCTCGGGGGGGTACATGGAGCAGGTGTTTTCCAGGGTGATCAGCAGAGAACAGGGAGGGCAGATGGGGGTACTGACCTTGCAGGGCTCCTGCAGTCCACAGGGAAGAGGCAAGAGCAGATGCCAAGGAATCAGGTAGGATCAATAAATGCTACGAAGAAGGGTGACAATCCTGACATCAGATGAGATGGCCAGGAGCTCAGGACAGGTCAGGAAACAGCTGGGGACAAAATGCCTTCTATTCCCAAAGACAGGATACAACCGGAGTCTCACCACCTGCCCTCCTGCTCCCACCACAACAGCCATATAAACCGAAAGAGGAGAGTGGAAGAAACCCTGAAGGGACTTAGTGTACCACGTCCACTTAGTGTCTCTGCCACCGGCAGAATGGATTTTGAAATAGATATTCAGCCACACAAAAAAATAAAGTTACACTGCTGGCTCACTAAATGTACAGTCAGTAAAACTCAAACTTTCTGCATTTATAAAAGGCTAAGTCCTATGACTTCCCCAGAAAATTAGATCTGTAAAAGATAGCTGTATCACTATCAAAAGGAGGATTCGTAGAGGTGAAGGAATTTGACGTTTAAAAAAGAAAATCGAAAAGATTGTGCTTGGTACTGAGAAGGATCTCAATATCGATTAAAGGAAGGAACTTGCCAAGTTAAAGACGGAGGTGGGGTGGCTGGATTGTCACTGTTTCATGCCAGGAGCATTTTTGTTTCTCATGACCCCGAGCAGTGATGGATACATTGGTTTTGCTCCCTATGTATTTGTTAAAATTATCAATATTAAAAGTTTAAAAAGAGAAGTGCACTATTGGTAGCATCGGAGTAGGAGAACAGGACAATACATGGAACGCGTCTATAGCCCTCAGAAGAAGATATATAACTAACCTATGAGGATTTGCGTAAGTTCACCACCAAGATTTCGTAAGTGGGGTTTTGAAGAAGGGTGGAAGGTGACTGTGCCCATATAAAGCAGACTGTATTCGTAGTAAATTGAGAGAAATGGAGAAATTATTAGATATCATGGAGGAAAACCCCTAAAATAATCACTTCACATTTGGGGAAATAATCTTCTACATCATGGAACTATAATCCTTCTCCAGAAAACCTCATGGGAATTTTTTTTGCAGCTACACAAGATGTATGAAGAATGACCACTGTTCAATCTTTTTATTTTTTAGTCTTATTTTTAATTGATAAATGACCATTGTGTCTATTATGTAATTACAAGGTACAATGTAATACAGAGGTATTTTGGGAGACCTTTTTTGCTTACCTGTAGTGTCAGACATCACGAAAATTATGTGCAGACCTTTTTATTGGCTAATCAACTTCCGTTAGGTTTGTGTATTTATGGTGTGGCCCAAGACAACTCTTATTCTTCCTATGTGTGGTAGAGAAAAAAAAAAAAAAAAGGTTGGAAACCCCTGAATGTTTTCATGTGTGTTTACTTTGTAGAATGATGAAATAGAGCTGAAATCAATCCTTTCTGGGCTCAGATAGTGGGAGTGCTCAGGTGCTAGACAGGGAAAGAGGGTTTTGAGCCTCTCTGGTATGTCCTGTTACATCGGAATTATTTTGGTTTTCTTTTTTCAACTTTCTATTACTTCAGAATTCTAAAATATTTGAATAAATAACAATTCCTGCTTTAAAAATAGCAAAATATAATAATAAATATGGTGAAAATTCCTGAAAATTCCCAGGCCCCTCCCTATCTCACATTCCTCCAGTTTCAAACTCTCCCCTTGAGCCACAGGCAGTCATTAGTAGTGTCTCTGTGTTCTGTATGCCAACATAAATATAGTCCCCTAACACTGCCCTTTTCACAAATGATCGCTTAGGGCACACACTGTTCTGCACCTCTGTTTTGGTTTGTTTTTTTCCATTCAGCAATATATTTTGAAGATGTTTGTGTATTAGTATGGTTTTCCATTTTTTACAATTGTCTAATAATCTACTCTATGGATATGCCATAATTTATTTACTCTGTTAACACTGAACTTTTATGTTAATTCCCATCTTTGCAATTATTAATGCAGAGTGAATAAGTGTGTATTTGTATCATTTATCATCCATGCTAGTATTTCCGTAGCATAAATTCCAACGACTTCCTGACTCACAACTTACTGAATGAAGAGTTGTACACTTATACTTTTGATAAGTGTCCATGGGGGAATGGTTCCAGAGCCCCCGAGGATACCAAAATCCACCAGGATGTGTATATGAATTTCCTATAAAATACACCATTCTTTGTTTGCATATAATCTAGTCACATTTTCCCGTATACTTGAAGTCGTCTCTAGATTATGTACAAAACCTAATACCATGTAAATAATTATTTTACTGAAATGGTTTTTAAATTTTTTTTATTACTGATTGTTATTTTGTCCCCTAAGTGTTTTTGATGCCTGGTGGGTTGAACCTGCAGATACAGAGGGAGCACTGGCCGCACAGCAAGCTTGCCCTCCGTGAGGTCTGTTTCTTTGGAATCATTTTTAAATTTCATCAACTAAAGCAAATGTCCTTTGAGAAAATCCTCAGTGACATCTAAATGTGATAAAACTAGAAAACACAAATAAGGGAGTCACTTATTAAATGTTTTAAAATTCTTAAATGTTTAAAAAATAATAAAAGGTCACTGCTGATATTTATAGTTAAACAGAGTAAGTGAAGGAAAATCTCTCAGAAAGTGTGATCTATTTTGTAAGTCCGCAGAGGTGCTGGACGTCAAGCTTGTTTTAGGGACTGGTAATGGCTTCAGTTATGTGATGGGCACTTTAGTTTTATTGTGTACTTGAGAGTTACCAGCCTCTCAAACTCAAAGCTACTTATACTTACGAAGTTTTCCACCTTTTTTCAACCACAATGTCACTAAAAGAAGAAGTCGGGGTGGTGCCTGTGGCTCAAAGGGGTAGGGCGCTGGCCCCATATGCTGGAGGTGGCAAGTTCAAACCCAGCCCCAGCCAAAAACTGCAAAAAAAAAAACCAGAAGAGTATCAATGTACATAGTTAACATTCAATAAAAAATTAAAAAAAAAATAAGATGACAAAGTAAGAAAGTAACAAGTCTTACAGGTATGTTTAAAGGATTGAATAAGATAATATATGAATAAATATATAAACTCAAAACATTTATAACTTTTAATGATTAATATAATAATGAAGTGTGTCTTCAACTCTAAAATTCTGTCAATTGTAAGGAACCTCATTAAGAAAAGAATATAATGCTGCCAATTAAACTATCCTTTATATTGTGCAATCACTA
>CAUYTI010078062.1:0-51598 GCA_963575145.1 Galago senegalensis
CAATCCAAATTCACCTTTACTAGTGAAATCATCAGCTACCAATGCAAATCCTCCTTTACTTCCTCCTTTACTAATGAAATCACCAACCACCAATGAAAAGTGTACTCGTATCCGACCCTACCCCTCTTGCTTTCTGTACCCATAAAAACTTCCTCCACCCTGGGTTCGGAGCTCATTTTAGGCTTGCATGCCAGGAGAGTCCAGACCTGGGTCTGAATAAAGCCTCACCTCATGCCTTTTACATTGGAGTATGTCTCGGATTCGTCTGTTAGGGCTGTTTGGGAGAATTTTCGGACCTAACACTAGGTTTGGGATTGGAGTACTCTTCTTTTTCCATTTCTTTAAGATGATTCATTAGGTTACTCATGTGTTCTCTTTCTGTTTTTTAGGCTGTAGGTATCTAATGTGATCAATTTCCCTCTTAGGACTGCTTTTGCAGTATCCTACGGGTTTTGGTAGCTTGTGTCTTCATTATTGTTATGCTCAAGGAAGTTAATAATTTCTTTTTTTTATCTCTTTCTTGACACAACTGTCATTCAGCATAAAGTTGTTTAATTTCCATGCCTTTGTATGGGGATGATAATTTTTTTTTTTTTTTTGAGACAGAGCCTCAAGCTGTCCCCCTGGGTAGAGTGCCGTGGCATTACAGCTCACAGCAACCTCCAACTCCTGGGCTCACGCGAGTCTTCTGCCTCTGCCTCCCAAGTAGCTGGGACCACAGGCACCCGCCACAACGCCCGGCTATTTTTTGGTTGCAGCCGTCATTGTTGTTTGGCGGGCCCGGGCTGGATTCAAACCCGCCACCTTGGGTGTACGTGGCTGGCGCCTTAGCCACATGAACCACAGGCACCAAGCCAGGGGGATGATAGTTTTTGTTGGAGTTGAGTTCCACCTTTATTGCCTTCTGGTCTGAGAAGATACAAAGTAAAATTTTAATTCTTTTGATTTTGTTGAGGTTTGTTTTGTGTCCTAGGATATGATCTATTTTGGAGTATGTTCCATTGGCCGATGAGAAGATTATATAGCTTTGGGATGGAGTGTTTGGGATGGGAAGAATATGTAGCTTTGGGATGGAGTGTTCTATATATATCTATCAAGCACAGTTGCTCTAGGGTCACATTTAAGTCCCTTACATCATTGTTTAGTTTCTGTTTAGAGGAGCGGTTCTCAACCTTCCTAACATTGCGACCCTTTAATACAGTTCCTCATATTGTAGTGACCTCAACCATAAAATTATTTTCATTGCTTAAGTGAAGGGGTAACAACCTCCCACACTCAGACATGGTAGTTTAGCCTCACGTGCTCCTGGAGGAATGTGGCCCTAAGATGGAATTCCCTTACTCTGAGGACATGCCCGGCCCGTGGAAAAGCAGAAATGTTCACAGAAAGGAATGCACTGGAGGGCCAGGCTAGGTTGTAGCTGGGGGCTGAACACTTGTTGAGGCACTGGCCACTGTACTTTGTTCCTTTCTCCTCATTAACACAATAGTTGCTAGTTTTAGTTTAAGGAAATGGGCTAATGGAACAGACAGCCTGGTGCCCTTGTTTAGCCCCAAGCAAAATGTTCTCAATTTGTATCAATTGTATACATGCTCAGCAATAATTGTGCTGAATTGGAATTTTTATGGCAGTTTCCATGATCTTACCTCACTTTCTTAACTGTTCGTTGCTTTAAACTTTTATCAGATGTTTTAGAATATATAGTAGTATCAATAAAGATAGGTAGTTACTGAGTGCCTGATCGAGCCTCAGTCTCCCTTTTACACTATTCATTTCACCTGTAGTGCTTTCCTCTGTGTCACTGGTCAGTTAACCCCCGAGCAACATTAAAGTAACATTAGGAAGGTTGAGAACCACTAGGTTAGAGGATCTGTCCATCTCTGTAAGAGGAATGTTAAAGTCCCCTGCTTTTATGGTGTTATAAGATATCATACTTCTCAGATTAATTAAAAGTCTGTTTCAAGAATCTGGGAGCATTTAAGGGCAGCGCCTGTGGCTTAAAGGAGTAGGCCACTGGCCCCACATGCTGAGGTGGCACGTTCAAATCCAGCCCCGGCCAAAAACTGGAAAAAAAAAAAAAAAAAAAAGAAAGAAAAAAAAGAATCTGGGAGCATTTAAGTTGGGTGCCTAAATATTTAGAATTGAAATATCTTCTTGTTATATTGTTCCCTTGACCAATATGAAGTGTCCATCTTGTCTTTTTTGACTTCAGTTGCATTAAATGCACTTGTATCTGAAAATAAGATTGTAACCCCTCTTTTCTGATTTCTGTTTGCCTGAAAAATTGTCTTCTATCCCTTGTATTGTATTGTATTCTAACCCTGAGTTTTACTTTGTCCTTTGAGGCTAGATGTGTTTCCTGCAGACAGTAACAAATGGCTTCTGTTCTTTTTTTTTTTTTATAATGCTCCTGCATGGCCCGCCAACACTGGGTGTGACCTGGAGACTTGTGCTGTGAGCAGAGCAGAGAGACCACAGAGGAGGAGGCCCAGAGCCATTGGAGGCATGACTGGGTTGGAGAATGGGGTGGATCTGAAGGAGAGGGTGTGCCGAGACCCCCGGGGTAGGTGCTCACCTGGAACTCCGTGTCTTGTGCTTTTTTATCCAATCAGCTAGCCTATGCCTCTTCAGTGGGGAATTCAAGCCATTGACATTTATTGAGATAATTGATAAGTCTGGTGGAGTTCTAGTCACCTTATTTTGTGAAAGTCCATCTCTTAATTTTATCTTTTGCATCTTTGTAGAAGACTGGTTTTGTCCTTTAGTTCTTGGGTGTTTACTTTGCTGGTGGTCCATTGTGATGATCGGTGTGTAGAACAGGTTGAAGTATTTCCAGAACAGTTGGTCTTGTTGTGGAAAACTTCCTCAATGTTTCCATATCAGCAAATGATTTGATTTCTCCTTCAATTTTAAAGCTCAGCTTAGCAGGATATAGAATTCTGGGCTGAAAATTGTTTTGCTTAAGTAGATTAAAGGAAGGTAGATGACCATTGTTTTCTTGCTTGAAAAGTTTCACTGGAGAAGTCTGCAGTCACCCTGATGGATTTGCCCCTGTAGGTCAATCGGCGCTAACTCCTGGCAGCTTGCAGAATCTTTTCTTTTGTCCTGACTTTGGACAGGTTCATCATGATGTGCCTTGGAGAAGCTCCATTTGAGTCAAGGTGACCTGGGGTCTGATACCCCTCTGAAAAGAGTGTGTCAGAATTTTTGGTGATATTTGGGAAATTTTCATTTATAATTCCCTCTAGTAGGGCTTCCATTCCTCTGGGGCATTCTTCTTCCCCTTCTGGGATACCTATAATGCATATGTTTAAATGCTTCATAAAGTACCATAATTCTGTCAGTGAATGTTGTGCTTTCTCCCTTTTTTTCTGTCTCTTTAACTGTGAGTTAGCTCAAGAACTTTATACTCTACCTCTGAGAGTCTTTCTTCTGCATGGCCTAATCTGTTGTTGATACTTTCTACTGCATCTTTAAGTTCCCTGATTGGCTACTTTAATTCCTTAAGTTCTGTCTTATCCTTTCTGTATTCTTTATATCATTCATCTCTTATTTGATTCTGTTTTTAGATTTCCTTTTGGTTATTTTCCACTTCCACAGAAATTTCCTTCATTATTTTTACCATCCATATTTTAAATCCCCCTTTTGTCATTTCTAACATTTCTTTGTAGGTGGAATCCTCTGTAGTAGCTACTTCATGATCCCTTAGGGGTTGCCCTGTTCTTGTTTTTCATGTTGCCAGGATTTTTCTGCTGATGCTTCCTCATGAGTGTTTTCTTCCTGTCTGTTTCCTTGCCCTACTTTTTCCTTTCACTTTCTCCTCCTCTTTAAGTTACTGTGCCTCTAACCTAAGGTGTTAAAGTATCCTCTTGGCAAAGGACTAAAAGGATGAGAAGAGTGAAGAGCAAGAGGGATAAAAGATTAAAGAAGAGAAAAGAGAAAGGAGAGGGGGATGACTAAAAGGGAAGATTGATAAAAAGAAGAGAGGAACAGAAAGAGAGAGACAAGAGTAATAGTGGTATATGGTAGGGTACTTTGACCCACACCCACAAATCCCACCCAACCTCTGGGGGAGCTGTTTGGGTGGATGCCATGACATTTGCAGCTCTTTGCCAGCCTGATCAGACACAGGACCCCAACTATACCAAGCAGAGAAGAAAAATAAAAATACTATAAATCAAGCCCAAACAAACAAACAAACAAAAAACCTTAAGGGATAAAACTGGGAGGAAAACAAATGACAGGGCCAGAAAAACTAGCAAAAATGAAGCCCTTATTATTAAAGAAGGCAACAATGAAAAGTTATATTTACACGAGGAAAATGAAGAAAAAAAGAAAAAAATATAGGGGGAAAAAGTTGAAAAAAAGTTTTTTTAAAAAGGAAAACATTACTTTCTATATACCATATATCTATATCTTCCTGAATATTGCCCAGGCAACAGGTGCTCTTCCAGGGTGTGAGATGCTAATCACAATGCTGCTACAGCTATATGAGATGAAGACTGGAAGCCTCTGCTGACTTCTTTGCCCTTAAACCCTGATGTATTGGGAACCTGAATCTCTCCTCAGCCAGCTTAATAAACAAGCCTCAACCTTTCCAAACTGTGTCCCTTGGCTAAGCAGTGGCTTTTCCAGGAAAGCATGTGTCGCTCAGATCTCTCTAGAATTGGCTCTCCCTTATCAGGCATGCCAGAACTGGCCTTGCTGTAGGACCCTGTGGGCGGAGCCTGCAGGGCAGCTCTGCCACAATGGCTTCACTTGGCCTGCAGTCGAAGGATGAAAGCTCCATTCTGCCCCAGTGGTTCATTCCTGGCCTCTGGGCACTGTTGAAAGTCACCTCCTTACTCACCAAGGTCTCCCAAGTACTCCCAAGGTCACTCAACCAAATGCCCTAGTCCAAAAATATCCACAGGGAAGGGCTTCCCTGTCTGTAAACTCTCACTGCTGCTGTGGCAGCTGCTGCTAGGTCAGCTGCTGCTACAGCTGCCACAGCTGGCTGGCCTCTAACCATTTGCAAACACTTGCCACTTCTCCATTGCTTTTGTCCTCTTCCTGGGGTCCTGAAGTCTCCTGCTGCCTCCCTGCACCCCTCAAGGGATGTTTCTGGGTATGGGTGCCAGAGGAGCCTGGAGTCTCCTCTCCCCAATCTCACTGAGGCTGGTTGCAAAGAATCTGTCTTTAGTTTGCCATCTTGCTTTGCTCCCTCAAATTGAGCATCTTTTATGAACTAGAGAATACAAAGGTGAATTAAACATAGTTCTTGGCTTCTAGAAACTTATAATTGAGTGGGGAAGACAGACACAAACACAACGCTGAACTATAGCAAGATAATTATTACAACAGAAATTTGTGTGGGGGTTCCAGGAAGCCTAGTAGAGATGGCTCCTGTGTCTGGCACAGGGGACCAGCCAAATCTTCCCTGAGTAGGGTTTCCACATGAATCTTGAAGGGTACAGAGGCAGGGTAGGTTGGTGTAAGAACCAAGACCAAATGATGGGTAATCATTATGGAAATAGACAGAAAGGGATAAATTAAAGATGGATTGTGGGGGAGAAATTGACTAAGTGGTCTTGAAAGATGGGATGAAATAAGGGACAACCACTTACAGAGACTTTTGCAGTGAAATGGTCATGTTATCGTCAGTATTCACTGTAGGGTGGGGTGCAGTGGGGAGGGGGTTCTCTGTCAGGGCCAAGTGGTTTGGTTTTGTTACCAAAAGTAATAAAAATGAACACTTCTCCAGTTACCGCAGAATAAGACCAGTCAGTGAGTGACCAGTGCTGTGAATGCATTATCTCAGTGTATCCCAAATGTGGCATATTTGAGAGATTATTTTAGTGATACCCAGTGGAGGCATTGAATAATACTGAAGAGTCCAGAGAATTTCCTTTTTAATTCTTTTTTGTTTCCTGATTACTTCTAGAGGAGAGCCTCAGTTTGAAGGTGCCAACATTTTTCATGTCATTCTTATACATGCTAATCTCCATTTTAACAAAGAGAGGAGGGAAGCCTCAGGCACAGAGCCTTCAGCAGGAAATAGTATTTATTAATAGTTGGACTTTAACATCATTTTAGTTATTATTTACTGAGATAAAATTTTCAGTAAGATTTTATTGGTATTATGGTTACTACCAATTTATGGTTAATATTGATTTCCCATTTTTAGTAGCAATATACCACATCCTGTTAAAGTACATGAGTTTAAGTGAAAACATGGATTGATTTAAAGAAAAATATTACCTTACCAGTATTTCAGGTTTTATACAGATTTGGCAAAGATCAGGGAGGAGTCTACCAAAGACTAAAATTTGCATTATCTATTCCTTGCAACAAGACTGTCGGGAAATTTTGATTTCAACTTTTATGTATTAAGTAATTGAGATTTATTAAGGTTAAGTAATTTGCCAAGGTCATTCAACTAGCAAGTGCCAGACCTAGGATTTGAACCCCGGCCTTTGTGACCCTGACTTTCATGTTTTTAACCTTGAAGGCATAAACATTTATAGATCAGATATCTGACAGTAGATGAAGGTAGGATGCCAGACTGTGAGAGCTGGAATGGGTCTTAACAAACCATCCAGTCCAGTGTTGTCAAACTTCCTACAGCGGCACTCATGTTATTATTTATTTTTTAATTTTTTAAAAGAATACATTGAATTTAATGTTATGGTTAATTTATTCTTGCTTATGAATTAACTAAAGATGTGCAATGCACACATTGAAATGTTCTTTCAAGATGATCCAACTGGAAGATACAGATTAGTTTGAAAGAACTAGTATGGCCTTGAGGTCTTACGGAAGTGTGCTGAGAGCAGATTGTGAACTTCCGTTAGCATCCTCACTGATTCATAGATGCCTGTGGTTCCCTGGCTGAGAAAAACCATTTTGGACCCCCTCCCTGTTGGTGAAGACACAGAGGAAAGGAATGGATCTTTCATATATAAGTAAGTGGCGGGGTCAGATATGGTCTCTGCCATGCTGCTCAAATAGGTCCCGTTCTCTCTCTGAGAGCTTTTGTCCAGGGCTTGGCTTCCTTCTTGTTTCCTACCACTCCTGCTCCCTAGGTGCTTCTCATCATTTGTAGCTATTAGTGGAATCACATTGCCTTACTTTTCATTTCTGGAAATGCATGCACTTTAGGAAAGTGGTCACAAGGTAGTTGTTGGGTCATCTAGAAGCATGCTTTAGATTTTTCTGTATCTTGTCTGATGAAGTCACTCTCCACCCTCACACCTGTATAAGCATATTAAAGGAGCCTCCTTGACTTTGCCTTTGTTTCCCCTTCTAAGCTCATCACTTACCAGTTCCTCACCACTCTAGCAGCACTGAATTACTTTCTTTGAACTTGCCATGTTTTTTCTTACCTTTTAGCCATTGCACATGCTGTTCTTTCTTAATAATAAAGAAAGTGCTACCTTTCACTTGGCACTTGCCCTGCACAAGTCACTGTGCCAAGGGCCTTTGTTTTAATTTGGTCCTTACCATAGCCCTATGAGGAAGGAATTATTATTCCTACTTAATGTGAAAGGACAATAAGACACAAAGAGAATGAGTAACTTGCCCAAGGTCATACAACCAGCAAATGGGAGAGCCAGGATTTGAATCTGCAAAGTCTGATTCAGGGCACTTGCCTTAAATAGCCTCCCTACCTTGTGATCTCCCATTCACATGACTGATTTTTATAGAGCGTCTCCATTAGGTCTCAACTTTAATATTGATTCCTCCTGGAAATCTTTTTGTTGCCTCTGGGCTACATTAGAATTCTCCATCTAGCTGTTTCCACAGCACCATCTGTTTCCCCCATTTCATTGTCATTTTCTTCTATCTATAGTATCTACCAGATAGTGATATGTGCATCACAGCTGTAACCTTCACACCTAGTTCATGTTGAACGTATAGTAAGTACACAGTGCATAGCAGTTGATCGAGTGTATATACTGTTTTTGTTCCCTCTTGGTCCCTATCTCTTTATTTAGCCATCATATACTGTAATTCCTGCCTCTGAAATGCCTTCCTTCCCCATGCAAACCTCCACTTCCTTGCTTCTACCATATCTCTGTTTTATGCCTGGACATGTATTTCTTCGACATGCCAAAGCCCATATGAAATTGTAAGAAAATCTACAAGTCAAAGTTTAGCTGCATCTCGCCTAGATCTCTTATATAGACAATAAAGTTCTCAAACATTTATTTCCACAAACAAACAGTTTATTGGGTGACAAGACAACAAGTTTATTTTTGAAACAAGGTTGATCATTTTTGGTGGGTGTGGCTCATCTTTTTGTAAGCAATCTTTAGATCTGGAAGTGAAGAATCTTTGCCAGGCTGTCTCAAACTCATTAAATGTCTCAAACTACTATTCTACCTGAATGGTACCTGGATGTATCGTTCTACCTGAAAGTTGGCCATGGATTAGCATAAGCTGTGGCCTTTTGCTCCAAGGTCTGGGTTCTAGGCTTGATGCAACTGAACTTTGACTCCTGGATTTTTCTGCAATTTCATGGGGGCTTTCTTAAGTTAGAGAAATATAACCTTTCAGTTGATGAAAGGTAAGTAGCAATATTTCAGAACTCCTGGTTTGGGGGGAATGTGGTAGTTACAACCTTGCCACGTAGAAAAAGTTTAAGCTTCAGAATCTCCTTGACGTCTCAACATACACCCACCATCCCTTTCTGCCAGATCAAGTTACAGCTGAAGTTTTATTTTTTATTTTTTTAGACAGAGTCTCACTTTGTCACATGAGGGCTGTGGTGTCATAGCCACAGCAACATTAAACTCTTGGGCTCAAGTGATCACTTGCCTCAGCCTCCCAAGTGGCTGGGACTACAGTTGCCTGCCTCTCACCTAGCTATTTTTAGAGATGGGGTCTCACTTTGGCTCAGGCTGGTCTGGAACTCCCGAGCTCAGTCAATCCACCCAGAGTGCTAGGATTACAGGTGTTAGCCACTGCGCCTGGCCCTACAGCTGAAGTTTTTGATGCTGTTTGCATTTTGACCTCACTTCTACCTACACTTTACAGATTTATTTAGTTACTTGTTTCTCATACAAACCTTTTTTTCTTCTAGAAGAAATCAAAAGTACTTGAATTCAGTTTTGCCATGAAGCATTTGGATGCCACAGTTAGCTTAAAATATGTGAAATACATAGGAGATATATGTAGTTCCAGGTACCTTGAAACACATTTCAAGGTGAAATGTGTTCATTTGCAGTTCACCTTTCATGATGTTAACTCAGCATAAACAAAACTGTCACTCTGTGGGAAGAGACCTTTAAAACACCCAACAATAACCTCTTAACTGATGAGCTATCTCTCTTCAATTCTGTCCACCTAAAGCAAAATTCTGGGGTGTTTCTTTTTTGCCTAAGAATCTGGGCATTTGAGCCCTTCCACAAACTGGGACAAGTAACTGCTTGGCTCTTGCCTGCCCTGTGGTTGGTGTTCGGCTGTGCTGGACTGCCCACCCTGAACAAGCCACCTAGCTCCCTGCTGTTCTGCCTTAACTGTTTCTTTTGCACCTTCCTGGAGGATCTTCCATCTACATGGCAACCTACTATATTTTTCTATCCTTCATAACCCTACTGACAAGGCCCTATCTCTGTGACATCTTCCTTGATCTTAGTCAGGGTTATATAATCTCTCCCTTGTATTTCCAGATTTATGTCTCTGTTTTATCTTAAATTTCTTACCTCGTCCTCCCCTCCCCCCCAGATTTATGTCTGTATTTAAATTTCTCTAATTCTTTTTTATTTATGAAAACAAATCCAAAGTTTTTTAAATAGTCAAAAGAAAGAAAACAAAAATGGCTTACAATTTCCTACAATGCATATATTTTGCTGGAAAATTCTGATAGTATCAGAAGGAACCCAAACACAAAGTAAAAACTCCCTTGTTCCTCCCCCTCCACATAACCACTCCACATAACAGTTATGCGTAAACTGTAGCACATTATAGCCTGCTGTGTTTTAGAGACTAACCAGACTCTAAACACCCTGAGGGTTGCCACCAAAGCATCGTATCCAGTGCCTTACATTGTATGTAGTGAGCATTTGATGTTTGCATTGTTACATTTTCATGTTATAATTTCTGTTTTCATTTAGATAGAATTTATAATGCATATATGGCACTCACATAGATAAGCAAAATTGGAAAAGCCGGACATTTGGAGCTGCATGGAAATGTATGATTGCCCTAAGCCTTGGAAGTAGGAAACTATTTAGCCTTGCATCTAAGGTTGCGAGTGCTGAGACTCTGGAAAAAATAATGTAAAAGGTAGGGCTTAGAAATAAAGGTTTTTTTTTCTGACTATCTCCTATCCTTCTGTCTTTCAGTCCCACTCTCCCCTAAGACTAGCCATAGAAACAAGGCCCCCTTTTCCCCAAAGCTAGCCATAAAACTTTAGAGTATTATTCTAACTTTCCTTCAACCTTTCTGTGTAAAAACTGGCCATAGAGAAATGATTGGACTTACCTTGTTTGACTATAGGTCATAGGATCCCCATTCCAGAGAGGGCCCTGGTCCACACCCAGAAAGAAGAGATGGATGCTCAGAAAGGCCTAGAAGGATCTAGACAGGTAGTACTTGCTGGGTTTCCCCACTCAGGGTATTAGATTACACCCTTTTGGTCAAAAATCATATTTCTACATGGCTGTCCATACATTGTTGAACCTAAACACAGAAGTGAACAATTTCCCTTATAGCTTTAAATCTTCATTCTAAAGCCTCCTGTGCCACACAAACTATAACCAAATACATTTGTATGCCTTTTCTTCTCTTGGTTGCTGCCCTACGGGGCTACCAACCACCTGCCTTCCAAGAAGTGCCCTTTGAGATGCACCAGGGGTATCATGGCCAGTGTCCTTCAGTTGGAAGTCCTCTTCCAAGTGGATGGGACAACTGGGATGAAATAGAAGAAAATATGCACTACATTAAAACACTCAGGATTTATTGAAAGACATAAAAATGCTCTACAGACTTAAGACAAAGCTCAACAGTAGAGGGGTGGCAGAATTGGCTCACTACCCCATGCTCAAACCTCTACTTCTTTTACGGGTCCTCAAACTTTTTAAACAGGGGGCCAGTTCACTGGCCCTCAGACTGTTGGAGGGCTGGACTGCGGCCCCCAGGACGAGTTGGCAGCAGCGGCCAAAACACCCAGTGGGCTGGATAAATGTCCTAAGTGGGCTGTATGTGGTCCGTGGTCCGTAGTTTGAGGACGCCTGTCTTATACGTTCTATAAACCACATTTAAATCTTCTGACATTCTTTATTTTTCATCTTAACTGCTCCCTATGGATGGTCAGTACTGGTGCCATCTGAACTGTGGTTCTGCCTGCCTGCCTTTAGATAGATTTCTCCCTATGTTGAAATACCGGTTTTCTCCTGCTTGTCTGTTCTGTACTTTGTTGTTTTAATTTTTAACTGTTTCCATCAAGGCTGCTTCCTGCTTCTTAGAGATCCCCTTCACTATTAATCTACCTTTTGTCCGTGATTTTTAGTAAACCTTCAGAGAATGGAGGGGAAGCTTTTCCCTTGGCCTTGCCATGAGGAATAGAGATTCTCTCAATATTCCCTGTCCTTTGTTGAAAGGCTATAGATCACTGAGATCCCAGAAAAGCTGCAGTCAGGTCTCAAGAAGGGTAGGAAGGGCCCTCCTCTCTTCTCAAGCTCTCTTTCTTGTGGGGTCCCTGTTTCTGCCCATCTGCTCCATTTCCCTGCCTTTCCTTTGCTTACCCATACTGCCCTGGCCTCAGATGGCCACTGATGTCCTGGCTCTGGATGACCCTCCACCTCACCAGACTATAGACCAATGAGAATGTTTTCTCAGCTTAGAAGTTCCCAGTTCTCAGGAGAGCAACCAGGCTGGCCTAGCTCACTTTATCTTGCCAGGCACATGATACTAGATACTTGTGGGTGGCTATGCTTATGTCAGTGTCCATGCCGAGACCAATCAAAAATGGTCAAGGTGTAGAGCCATATTGTTGGAACCTGATGGGACTGACTCAGGAGGGCTCTATTAGGAAATTTTCCTCAAGGGAATGCTATTGATAGGCGAAGTGTAGAAATAGGAGATTAGGTCAAGTAATGAACAGTTAAGTACTTGAGGATATTTAAAAAGATAAACTGAAAGTTCCTTCATTGCTCAAAAAGAGTTATATCATGGATGAGGGCGCCCTTTTGTCCCTGCTTAGTTCCAGAGAGCACAGTAAGAATCAATATGGAATCAATGAGGGTGGTGGCGCCTATGGCTCAGTGAGTAGGGTGCTGGCCCCACATGCTGAGGGTGGCATGTTTGAACCCAGCCCCTGCCAAACTGCAACACAAAAATCACCAGGTCTTGTGGTGGGCACCCATAGTCCCAGCTACTCAGGAGGCTGAGGCAAGAGAATCGCCTAAGCCCAAGAGCTGGAAGTTCCTGTGAGCTGTGACGCTATGGCACTCTAGCAAGGGCAACAAAGTGAGAGTTCTTAAAAAAAAAAAAAAGAACCAATATGTAAGAGTTAAAATGAGGTGCTCAGTATAGCAGGGAAAAACTCCCCAGCCCTAATAACTGTCCAAAAATGGGCTGTGTCTTGAGGTTGTGAGTTTTCTTCACAGAAAGTGTTTGAATAGAAGGAGAATGAGCTCTTTTGGTGAGGCATTTGTGCATTTGAAAGGGTTTGGATAGATAACCTTGAAACAGTTCTTTCCAACAGTTAGGATTCCAAGGTCTTACTTTTAAGAGTCTTTTTTTCAACCATAATCACAAAACATCTAGACAAACACATATGCACCTCTGAGTTCAGCACCTGGTGTGTGGCATTTGCACAACTGAGGAACATTTCCTGATTTGTGCCTCCCAATTTGACTGCAGTATCACTGGAGGCTACTTAGCCATCTGGCTGCTGCTACCTCCTGTCTCCTGGAGCACTGTTGCTTTCAGCTAGGTTTGGTAGTCTTGGGCTCCTTCATTTTCTAAACAGCTAAGCAATTATAATACTGGAGCAAGAACGAGGCTGATGACAAAGCCACCCTTTTCTCAGTGAGAGCAGATGAAAAACTCGACTGCCTGGAAAGAATCTACTAGTGATTCTGAATCACCGAACTCATTGCTAACTAACATTGTAATTAGAGTTAAACCACAAAAGCCGAGATTTAGGAGACCATCTGGTCTGCTGTTTGGAGAGAGGGAGAGAACATTCCAACCTTGGAGAATGGAGTTGCTGGGGCTCCTGAAAATGACCTTGTACTTTATTTGACTTTTTTTCTGTTCCAATCGCCCCTGTGATAGATGGCAAATGCTGCGCTGAAAAAACACAGATGTTGTCCAAGACCTTGACAGAATGGGTTGTCTCCATTCTTTGGCTTGAATCCAGCAGCACCAAATCTGTGGACATTTCCTGAGGGCCTGTTAAGTACAAGATACAATGCTAGTCCCTGTAGATTAAAAACATATGGCAACTTTCCTTAAGAAGACAAGAATTTAATTGGAGGGCAAAGCATAATTGCTTGAACAATTAAAATGACAAGCCCAAAGATGTCAAAGTAGAGGGACCCTGGTGAAATGTGCTTTGAAGACAACAGGGATAATTGTGGGCTGCAGTGGTCCACGGACACTTCAGTATAGAGATGTTAGCTGGGCCTTATGGACTTGAATAGGTCAAAGGGCACTCAAGTGAAGCTGTCATGTGCACCTCAAAGCCTATTGGAAGGCTTAGGGTCCATCCATTTGAGGCAAGCACTCTCATTGGATGTTAGATTTAGCATTCTTTCCTGGTAGATAGGGAGCTAAATGATTCAGTTATGTACCCTTAGCATGTTTATCCTATACTCTACTTGCAAACTTTGAAAGTAATGTTTCAAAGGCAATTCTTTTCTGCATTATTGCCTTTGACTTTGAGTTACAAACCTGCATCATTTATTGTAATTTCCTGACACATGCTGCTTCTGTTGTACCAAAAATCTCCCTCCCTTTAATACCCACTTATGGGGCCTAAGTTTGACCTTGAGAATCATATGGAAAAAACATTACCTCTTTTCTGTAGCCTGGTAATTCTGGTATTTGAAGTCAGATATTCTACCTTCTCTGAATTTTGTTTCTTCTGGGTTAACCATCTTGAATTTCTCCCCCTTTTTCACAATATTGCCCTCATCATTCTGGGTACCCTTTGGTTGACCTGAATTACTGTGTACACCATTTTTGTCCAGTTTTGCACCTGTATCACAATAATTGGGGGTACGAATGACCTATGTCTTTGATGGTAGCTTTCCATGAGTGCAATCATTTGTCTTAGGAGGAATTCTTAGTCTTTATTGGAACTGTGAGCTGTAGTCTTCTTGGGGCACTGACTACAAGGGTCAGAACTGAAGCATCTATATCAGAGAGGGCCTTGAAGAAATGGCTCCATTTTTGCTGTATCTGTCTTCTTTCATCTCCAGTCTTTTTACTACAAAGAGAACACACACAGACAGATAGCATGAAGCCTTGCTGAGCATTTACTTTCTCCATAACCTCTATTATTTTATAGGGGTTTGCTCATGAAATTATTCAGGCAATTAAATCATTCATTTGCTCATTTATTGAGCAATAGACTTGTGCTACAGATGCAAATTCAAGGTAGAGTATGTGTCCTCAAGGAAGTCATAGGCTTAATAGAGATAGGTGCTTAGGTGATAGATTGCAGTTCAGTGGGGTAAATGCTAAATGAGCCTAGTGAGGACACAGAGCACTGGGAGGAGGTGGGGGATCTTATTGCCAGAAGATCGTAATGACCAGATCATATGCTGCTTGAAAGCAGGGCCAGGGTCTTGTTCATCTCTTTTAGCCTCTGCTCCTAGCATAGGGCCTAACACATGATAAATGCTCAGTTAATCTTCATGAAAGAAGCTGAAGGAGCTGCCATTTTCCATCAGAGCTGGAGCAGCTCTTCTCTGAAGTTGCATTCAACAAGCAAAGAATCAGAGGAGGAACCCCAAAAGGATGCCCCTTATTGCTGGCATTTTGCCAAGAGAATTCAGAAAGAGCCCCCCAGACTGAGCTCTCCGGCATGAAAATCGCCATGTTCAGTACCCTTGTGTTTTAACTTGTGCATTTCTCACCCTGGCTTCTGAGGTTCTAGAGGAAAACTGTTTCCTAGCACTTGGTTTTGAGGAAATAAGAAGCAATGTCCCTATTCCTGTGAAAGTCCTCCCACTTTCCTCCCCGTGGCAGACGCTCCTTCTGCATTCCTGATTGCTTCTATACTCTCCTCTCAACAGGTGGTGGTAACTGTCGGCATGCCAATCAAAGGCCAGAGCTTTAACTACTCAGCTAATGTCAGTTCCTTTTGCTGTCTGCAAATTACACAGCCACTGGGAAAATGCCCATTGCTCTCTATAGCATTTGTGTCTCACTCCCCCAAACACCCAGAGTAAGTACTGAAATGTCTACAAAAGTTTGTATGTATCTTATTCCATTAATTCTTCTATGAGATTGTCAGGGGAGGTGTCTTCTCTGCTATTTATAATGATAGGTCTATGAGGAACTTTGGTTTTTCCAAGGTCAAACTGTTTTTAAGAGTTGAGAATTAAACCCAAAGCTTTTATTATGATTTTTACAATAAAATTTCTCCCATTTATGAGAGTTAGATTTGCTCACTGTAGAAAATCTGTATAAACAGGAAAAGTGAAATCATGACACAGAGATGATTTCTGTTACAGCCTGGGGGTTCTTCTGGCCTTTTAAATTTATATACCTAGATATATTTTGATTTTACACACAAACATTTTTATTGATGTTGGAATCTTCTTGTACCTACTATTTTATAACCTCCCTTTTACTTACTCGAATATCACCTATTTATTTGACATGCCCTTATTGAGAATCTCTTCCATGCCAGCTATGAGCTGAGTTGTATATTCAGGTCTGGAGACTGACATTCAACAAATAATCATAGAAAGAAATGCAGAGTTAGAGACTGTGATAAGTCACATGGAGAAAAGAGAAAATGATATGAGGCAGGAAACACGGAGATCCAATTTAGACTGAGGGGTTTGGAAGAGGCTTTCTGGGAGGACTAGCCCTTACAACTGAGTCCTGAAGGTTGAATATGCTACAATATGCTCTTACATAAGCCATAATGGTAAACATTCCTTGGTTTGGTGTCATTTTTGTTATAACTCTCAAGTTAATGAATACCCCTCCAGTAAGTTATTGGACACAGCAATGGTAATAGCCTTTGAGAGAATCCCTAGAGGTGGAAGTGGTAGCCCAGAGGGCATGCACAGTTGTCAGGCTGTTAAGCTATTTTTTCATACCACTAAATTGCCCCCTAAAAAGACTGTATAAACGTCAACGCAGGGAATAAAGGCACTGATTTCCATACTCCATGACCAAATCTAACTATAATTTAGCCATGATAGGCTAAAAATGAGATTTCATGTTTTAATTTCCATTTCTTTGATTACTGGTGTAAAAGAACATTTTTTGTAAGTGTATCAGTCATTTCTGAGTCTGTATTTTTATATTTTTGGGACAGAGCAACTTATAGCATAGCTGATACCTCTTTAGGACGTTTCTTAGAGAAGATTTAATGCCTCCAGGGAGACCATCTTCAAGGTTCAAAAGATGGTAATAGACAAAAGTGACCATTCTAGGAGCAGGAGAGCTAAGAATTTTTATTTACCACAGAGACTCAGAAAAAAAAAAGGGAAAAATAATTCAAACAGATCCTGAGATAGAGGTCTTTCTATTTCTGCTGATACATAAGATTACTGTGTGTTTTAAGCATTTACTTATATAGATCCATGCTTTCTGATGGAAATATAAGGTGAGCCACATATGTAATTTAACATTTTTTAATGACATAATAAAAAAAGAGAAACTGGTGAGATAAAAACATTTTATTTAGCCCACTATATTAAAACAATACCATATCTATATACAATCAATATAAAAATTAATGGTGGTATTTTATATTCTTTGGTCTCATACCAAGTCTTTGAAATTTAACGTGCATTTTATATTTAAGTACATCACAGATTGGACTAGCCACTTTTCAAGGGCTCAGTTGTCATATTGTGGCCAGTGTGGCTGGGGGCTTTCATTTTGGCCAGTATATTGGGCGGGTTGTCTGGAATGTCGGGCATGAGATTTACAGCCCCAGCCCCATGTGATTTTAGAGGTGGAGAAGAATTAGTCATTACTGGACACTGAGGGGAGGAGTCTGTTTGTCAAGGCCTTGCAGCTGGGGAATGGTGAGGAACTGACACGTCTCTGTCCACCCAGTACCAGTACTCCTTTCGTTTTAGGACTATTGGGAGGTAATAACGTGCAGGCCACATGGTAAACTCTACTGGAGGGTGAAAGCAGTGTCATGGTTATGGCTCTACTACACACAGCACAATGGCTACATTAAAATAAGTTTCAACTCCCTAGGAAATAGAGAATGGATAAGCAGAGATGAGATCTTCCTGGGAAGCCTTTATTCTCAGGCCCAGTCTGAGGCTTTGTATCTTTCTGATCCTTAAGGATATTTGTTTTTTAAGTCAAATGGATTCTGGTCCACTTTTAGGAACATTTCCTTAGTAGTCGTTGCCTCTGATGGATATACAAGTGGCCAGCAGGTGGCGCCAGAGACAGCTGCTAACCAGAGAGAGCGCTATCTGGCTTGGACAGCTACAGGGCCACTGGCCAGAGATCTGCATGTGGGGCCTCCATGCTGATGTGTTGGGAAATTGGATGTGGGAATTCACTTCATCCTTTTACTATGAAAAATGGGTAACTGAAGAGATAATTCTTATTGTCTAAAATACCAATAAAAATTCTTTTCACTTTAATAAAGATTTATGAAAAGCCAATTCCAGACCTGGCCAGGAAAAGCATAGAGAAAATCCTGAAGGAGATAATTTTAAAGGCTTAATATAAGGAGAGAAGATAAAGTACTTCATTGATAGATTTTATATTGATTATATGTCAATATGTAAACAGTGTTGATGACACCCAGAGTGGAAAAAGTGACAGAGTGAAAGGAAAAGTGGTAGAGAAGGGCCTTGTGGAAAGAAGAGCATGAAACAGGATTAACTAGTCATGGGTGACTTCATGGGAGATGTGGCCCCCCAGGCTAACCTGTGGTGTGACGATGAGGACAAGTGGTCAGGAATGGGGTCAAAGATTCTCAAGTGGCATGAGAGGGTCAAGGAAACTTAGATCTAAAGTTGGAAGGGACCGCAAGTATTTTTCAATCCAACCCCTACTGCCCACATGTGATGTTTGAAGTCCTTTCTCAGAATACCTACTAAGTGAGGATGTTTGTGAGGTGTGAAGGGAAAGTCTGTACGAGTTCAGCAGGGCTCACAAACTCACAGGGTATAAGCAAGCAACCCCTAGGCTGAATCTGGTCCACGTATGTGTGTTATATGGCCTACACGGTATTTTTAAATATTTTCAAATTAGTTGTTAATAAGTAAAAATCTGGAAGTACCACTGAAATGTCCAGATTCCTGACTAGAAGTGAGTGGCAGTTGTCCCCTTCGGTCAGGTCAAGTGTGCCTCTGCTTCTCTGGCTTTGAGCCCCTGCTGACCTTGCAGGCTTTAGCTAAACTGCCTCATCACTCGAAGGTTTCATGTTTTCTATGAGTACAGGATTGCAGAAAGCACGAATATATATCCATACATATCTCTTAATAGATCTCTCAATGAACATAATGCAAAGCGTAGCAGATAATTTATGTTGAATAAGATAAAAAGAGAGGATATTATTCTCTTAAAATGTTTAGAATATAAAAAAGTATAAGAAAACAAAAATCACAGCAGGGATTGATGATCAAAAGCAGGGAAATCAGAGTCTACCCTGCAGAAAGTTTAATCAGGAACAGGGGATACATTGTAGAAACTTCTTGAGAATAAAGAGAAAAGTGATAGGGATGAAAGGAGAGTGAAAGAAGGCAGATCCCAAATGTAAGCTACAAATAATAGGGATTGTCGAAGAAAGATACAGAGCAAACAAGTTATATACAATAATGGGAGGAATGCCAGAAGAAAACTTTCCAAAACTAAAATAAAACAAAAATCCATTTGGATGGAACATGAATGTCTCAAGTTTTTCAGGTGGACCTAAAATAAGATTTATGCTAAGATAAGTCCCGGTAAGGATTTTTAAATTTCAGAGATGAAAAGAGAGTTCTACAAGCTTCCAAACAGAAAATTTGAGACAACAAAATAGCTTACTTTAAAAGTACACAAATCAAATGAATTTCAGTTTCTTTCTTTCTTTTTTTTTTTTTGCAGTTTTTGGCCAGGGCTGGGTTTGAACCCACCACCTCTGGCGTACGGGGCCGGTGCTCTACTCCTTTGAGCCACAGATGCTGCCCTGAATTTCAGTTTTTAAAGAAATTGTAAATAACTAACATCAGAATAACACAGGCAAGACCTGCAGAGCTCTGGGAAGATTCATTTGTTACCCAAGAGTTCTTTGACCAAGGCAGCCAAAGAAAATGCAAAGATCGCAGAAAATAGGCCTCCTAAGTAACTACATTCATGCGAAACACCTGTAAATGTTACATATGGCAAATGGTTGAATCAGTAGCAAACTAACAAATGAGGAAAAAAAATCACAGAAGGAAAAAAATGGCAGTAGGACAGCAACTAGCTAAAGAAACAGGAACAAGTAAACAAAAATACTAACAGGGAGAAAAAGTAGCCAAGCCCACTGTTGCCAGCTGTAGACAGGAAACGGTTTTAGTTACTGTCTTAGTCCATTCAGTGTTGCTATAAAGGAATGCCCAAGGTTGGGTAACTTATAAAGAAAAGAGGTTTATCTGTCTCAGGGTCCCGCAGGCTACACCAGATGGCGCTGGCATCTGCTGAGCTTCCAGGGAGGGCCTCAGGCTGCTTCCACACCTGGCAGAAGCAAAGGGAAACCTACCTGTGCACAGACTGCATGGCACAAGAGGAAATGAGAGAGTGGGGAGGTGCAGGCTCTTTCTAACAACTGGCTCTGGAGAGAGCTAATAGAGGGAGGACTCATTCTCCTATCCCCAGGGAGGGAATTAATCTGTTCACAGGGGATACACCCCCATGATCCAAACACCTCCCTTTTAGGCCCTGCCTTTCACCACCACCACACTGGGGATTAAATTTCAGCATGAGATTTGGAGGGGACAAACATCCAAGCTATAGCAGTCATGTAAATGGTTCATAACACGCAGGTTAGATTTGTGTGTGCGTGACCATTTATTCACTCAATGACTTTTAATATTATCAAAATGCCCCGCCTTCCCAGTAGCCCTGGAAACATGTTTCCTTGTAGATTTTTACCTGAGAGCCCAAACAAAGCATCCGAAGTTCACAGCAACAGAAAACACTAACAGGACTCCAGAACTTTACCCTTTCAGCAACTATTTCAGAATTAGGTTTTTTTTTCCCTGCTCGACACATTTGTACCTGCAGAACTGTTCACCACTAACTCTGTTAATCTAGTTTAGACAAAGATGGCTCCAGTCCCTTTGGCTGAATTAAATAAGAAGACTCAGGAACAGATAGTTTTAAATCGTTATTTATTTATTTAAAAATCTTTCTTGTCACCACGAAGATTGATAATTGTATGGAACAAGAGACTTGCATGCATTGTGCTCAGCTTTTGCTAGAGTAAATGTTTCCACTGGGCATTGAGCTGTAGATTCCAACATTAAGATTTCAGCATGAAAAAAAAAAAAGACCAGTAGGAATGATGCTGCACTAAATGTTTCTAAGATGGATGTCGCTGGACGCAGTGGGTTTTTTGCTTTCCTTTAGACTTATGATTAATGTGCCTGCTCAGCAATGCCTTGCACCTGGTCTGTATTGCCCTGTGTTTGCGAGACTCTAATGATTTCTAAAATCAGCCAATGTTTTCCTTCCCCTCCTTCCTTTCTCCCTCCCTCTCTTCTTTATTTCTTTCCCTCCCTCCCTCTCTTCTTTATTTCTTAGCAGAACAAAGCCAGTGCCTTAAATTAATTTTATTTTTGCTGGTTGCATAATCATGGAATTCTAGACAGATCTGGAAATGGTCTCAGGAGTTGGTCAACTCTAATTCCACAGTGGAGACAAAACTCTCCTCGAGATTATTTGGGTGCCGTTCAGTTAGCCTTCCCTTGTTTACCTGCAGTGCCAGGGTGTTGACTACCTCAGACTGGGATGACTCACTTAGGAGAACCTTCTGCCAGTTCTTGGAGGTAAATGACCCTGTCTTCTTTAGGGTGGCCTTCTGCATCTGGAAGGGGCAGCTTTATCCTCCCAGGGAATGAAAGTCCTCATGCCCTTGATAATAAAGATTTACTCTTTAAAAAATCCAACTGTATTCAGGCAGGTTTGATAAATATGTAGTTTGAATGAATGTACATGATGAGTTAGAATAGAATTCTTAAAAATTACTTTCTGCTCAAATAATTACTGTACTGTAAGCTCGTAAAGTGAAAAATATGTAGTGTGACTTGAAGAGTCCATGGGTGGAGCCATGGGTAAGACCTCTCTCCAGAAACTTCCCTTATACCCAACAGTACAGTATGATGGTTAAGAGTTTGGTTTTGGAGTCAGATTGCCTGATATTCTTTCTCTGGCTCTTAAAAATTGCATGGATTTGGAAAGCCCCTACCTCATGGACTTGTTAAGGGGATTAAGTAATAGTGTGTTTAAATGCTTAGTGTCATTCCAGGTACATATTAAGAACATAGTAAGTGTTATTTCTTTTTAGTACTGCTGTTACTACTTCTATTGCTACTACTTCTACCGCTACTTTTACTACTTAACTCCTAAAAGTCTACCAGTAGGCCAAACTTTAGTGAGTAGAAGTTCAGAATTCGTAGGTTCAGACTGGGGATGGGGAATCGAATCTCCCTTTTTGGTACGTTCCATGAATGCTTATCCAGCAGATGGTTCTCAGACCATACCTTGAGGAATGGTGCATGGAGAAATCCTTTGCTGTTCGGATTTGATGAATTTAGGGCCTCCAGCCAAAGTGTAAGCATCTGTGCAACAGGCTTTCACTCTTAGCAGTTTGCTAACAAGTAGTCATTCAGCAAAGAGTTCTGGTAAACTTGCTGTTCATAGCACATTGTGCACAAGCTGGTGATACAGAGACCTTAGTTACTGCGCTTAGAATGCTCAGAGCCCAGGGGAAGAGAATGCAAGGTTAATATGGCTGCCATCGATCGTATCCAAGAGGATGTTAGGTGCTGTGTGAATAAACATTTAAAAAATGTTAACTGTTGTGTATTACCTTCTCTTTTTTGATATGAATTACGGGCCTTCCACTTAAAGTATATAGTAATGATGTTACATATGACAAAGTACATAGCAGTAATATGAAGTTTGTCAGGTAAAATTGTTTCACTTAAAAAAAGGAAGTTGATCCAGACATATTAAGAGAGTAGTAGGAGTTGTAGACAGAGTCAAAAATCCTGAAGAGGATATGTGAATGACTGAAATTTAGGAAATGCTACATTTAGGTTAGAGGGATAATAAGCTATAAAGAATGTAGTTCCTTAGAATAGCTGAGGGCCAGTGAACTCGTCCTGGGAAGGTAGAGGAGTTTCATGATGAAGGAAGTGGTAGTCTTTCTCCCTTTTCCCCCGCCTGTTAATAATATAAAAATTACCATGGAAGGAACGCCCACCTGTATGGAGTACCCACTCCTGTCAGTGGTTTGTCCCCATCATCTTATTTACTTCTCACAACAGCCCTGTGAGGTGGGATGAATGCCACCCATGTTATGCAGACTAGGAAGTCAAAGTCACAAACTTAGGAAGGGGAAGGAGGTTTTGAGCCCAGGAAGCTCACTCTGAACCCTGGCTCTAAACCAGCATCGTATCATCTTGATGTGGTTAGGGCGTAGAACCTGGCTAGGGAGTGGTTGTGGTGAGGGCCTGGAGATGTCTGGTGGGCAAGGTGTGTATGAGGTGTGGAGGTAGGTACTGACTACATGGTAGGACTGACTCCAATGGTAGGACTGACTGCATAACTCGTAGGACCCCGTGCAAAATGAAAACAATAGACCCTTGTTCTTAAACTATGAAGAATTTCAAGATAGGGATAGCAGAACATTCAACCAATGTGGGGCTCCATGCATAGGTTTGCCACCGCAAAGCTGGCCCTAGGACTTAGAGTAGACTAGAGAGGGAATGAAAAAGAGACAAAGGAGGGATACCAAGACCCTGCACTTCTTAAAAATTTTCTAATAACTGACCTGAGGAGCTCTGTTATAAAGCAATTTTCTCCTGGATTTTTGGTTTTTTCTTTTTTTTTTTTTGCCTTTTGAGGAGAAGGAAACCTCTTCTCCGTAAACACTAACCCGGATAAAGAAGGTTCCAGTGCTCTGTGATGACTTCAGAGACCTTAACACAGCTCCAAATGTCAATATGCCTTCCATGGGCTGTGCAAATAAGAGTCCTGTGGGTAATTGCATTTTTAATAAAATACAGTTTGCAGATTGATAGTCAAATAGATTTCCTGTTCTGGAAGCTTGGCCTTTCTTTCTAGGCCTGCCACTGAACCCTGCTCATGTTGTTCCCCTCTTGCAAATCCTCTATAATTAGGAAAAGAATGTTCATTAACTTAAACCTTCTGATACTCTCAGTTCCTGCAAATTCCTTGTGTGGCACAGCTAAATGTTATGAAAATTGCCATTTATTGCTGCATATTCAGAGTGTGTCTGTTTAATGAAATGACCTAGAAACGAATTGTTTTTGGACTTTGTTGGTGGTTCCAGATCACAGTGATAAGTAATCAAACATATGAAATGAAATTTTCACAGAAAATGCACATGTGTGTTGCCTCATTAAGCAACCTTGATATATGAACGTCTAGATTTATAATGCATATTTCAGGAACCATTATTTACTTTTCCAGGTGATTTTTAGCTTTGCAAAAGCATTTGCCATAGCTTTCCTTTATAGAACAGCTTCTGTAGGTATATTTGAAAATTACTTTTAATTTAAGAAGTGATCAATTAGCACACAATTGTTCAGGATGCTGCCTTTGTGCAGCGTGAGGTACATCTGAAGTCCCCTGGAACAGAAGTCATGTGTTTTTGAATTTTGTGTCGTTTTGTGTTGAGGACTGGTGCTGGCTTCAGCATCAAACTTCCATTTCATTAATTCTGCATTTATGGGTCCTATTATGAGCAGCTTCTAACCTGGAAAAATATGCAGCTTTGTCAAATTAAAGCCTGTTTTTTTTTAAAAAAAATTCTTTTCATAGAACATGCAATCTATGTGACAATAGGGAGCTGCTCTGGTGAATTCTTTTTGTTGAGTAGTGATTGTCAGGAGTGGATAAACATTCACAGACATTAAAGGAGCAATACTTTTTAGAAAGAATCTGGACTGGTTTCTCAGTGCCCCCTGCAGGGAAAATATGCATATTTCTATGAAGAGGATAATTGTCAGGGTCATTGGATCTTCATTCCCTGCCTAAGGTGGTACCTGATACATAATAGGACAACAATAAAAGATGACTGAGTGACCGAGTCAAGGAAACACTTCTACATGAATTTTCCAGACAATGAGATAATAATCTTTCAGTCATTTGAAACTTGAGTCAAAGGAATTCCCAAACAACTAGTTTTCTATTATACACATGAAGATGTTGTCATGGATATCAGACAGAGCTGCTTATGGGTTTCAAGCTTATTTTTCCCACCTGGAGACAGTAATAACGCGTGATGATGGTGATGAAATGCTATTCATTGAGCTCCTGTGGACACTTCACACATGTTACTTCATTTAATCCTCATAGTAACTTTGCAAGATAGGTATTATTATACCCATTTTATAGACTCAGAAACTGAGGCCCAAAGAAGTAAATTTCATCACGGCCACACAGTTAGTAGCTGGCTAGAACCTTTTGGGTTCCAAACCTCGTATATATTATTTTCCATACCATATTACCTACACAAAGTCTTATACCTTGCTATTGCCTGGGACAGGATCAGAAGGCAAGTTTCTTATTCTAATGGCTCTGAGGCAGGCTGCTAACTAAACTTCAGACAGAGAGATAAAGGAAACACTAATCAGAATAGTCAAAAGACATTGTATTTTAACTATAACCACCAAGGGTGACAAAATGGGCACCAGTGGCCATCCTCAGTATGTCTATTGCAAATTGTCAATGAATTAGGATTATTCATGGGATATTTAGAGGAATCAGGGTGAGATGTGTCAATGTAGCAGAAAAATCACACAATTTACAGTCATGAACTTGGTTTTCAGTCATGAATTTATACCTTTTTAATTGTATAATCATGAGCAAGTCACTTATCATCTTTGAACTTGCCTCCTTGTTTAAAAAATGTTGGGTGGGGGGTGGTTTACAAACACCTATCCAACACGGTGATATTAAATGAGATCTTGTCTGGTAAATGTTTTCTAGACTAAAATATGGTTCAATGCATTCTTTGTTCTTAATCACTTACAATGATTTTTCTTATTTTATAGTTTTGGTTTTGTTTTATAGACATTGTTTTAGGCACGTTTTATAAATCTTTCAATTCAAGTTTTTCTTATTGCCTTCTTTGATTGCTTTGATGGTGAGCAGTGATTTCTTTTTTATAATTGGAAGAAGTGTAGTTGGTTGTAAAGTTTATTAAGGTTGGAAAGTCATGTTTAGTATCTGGATTATGAAAATCATTTGCATAGAAGAGACTGGTGGGGGAATAACTTTAACAATAGTCAATGTCAGAAAGTCTTTGGGATGTTCGCTGATTGAACAAGTTCAATAAGATGTAGGGAAAAATTAGCTGGATTAATGAATGTATACTGAGTGCCCAGAACAGAGGGCATAGCAGTACCTGGAGCCAGTCAGCCACCGTGGTGAATCTGTAATTTGAGAAGCCTTACTTCAAAAAGCATGCTGCTTCACAGCTTTGCCAAGATAGCAGTCTTTTTAACTATACCTATTTTATTTTTTAAAGTTAAAACATTATTTTATTTTATTTATTTTTCACAATTATGGTACATTTCAAAACTATTAAGAAAAGAGTATAATTGTGCAAAGAAAACTATACCTATTTTAGTGGGTGAGAATGGTATCTCTCTGTGGTTTTATGTGCATTTCCCTGAAAAGGAAATATACACCTACCCTGTGAACCCAGCTATTCCACTCTTAGGTATTTCCTCAAAAGAAAGGAAATGTACACTCGGACAAAAACTTCTAAAAGAATGTTTATAGCAGCTTCATTCAAAATAGCCCCAAACTGGAAATAGTCAAACGCTGGTCAACAGGAGAATAGATCGACAAATTATGGCGTATTACTACTATAGAATAAAAATAAATAATAATGGCAACAAAAATGGAAAGAAATACAGATGGGACCCAATTCACGACTATCTGACTTACAACTTTTTTATTTTCTGTGGGGCGAAAGTGATAAGCATCCAGGAGAAACTGTACTTCTCTGGAGATGCCGGTGAGTAGCCTCGAACCCAGCCACCTGTGCATCTTAGGACTTATAATATTTTCACCTCACAATGGGCTTATTGAGAAGTAACTTTGTCTTAAGTCAAGAAGCACCTGTGCTGTAATGAACAACATGGATGAATCTCAGAAACATTAGCAGCTGGGAAACCAGAAGAGACAGAGGTGCCAGGATGCACAGAGCAGGGGACAGAGACAGCAGTCACAGTGTCTGGGACCACTCCAAGGTGTTTTGGGGCTCCACAATGCTCAGATGACCCGAGGAGTCTCTTCCCACATGAGGTCTGGCTGAATTAAAGAAGCCAGATACGAAAGAGGGCTTACTGTGTGATGACAGGAAAAACTCACCTATGGTGATAGATCAGCGGCTCCTTAGGGGGCGTTCCCTTGGAATGGACACTAGGGAACTTCCTGAGGTGATAGAGATGTTCTGTGTTTTCACAGGGGTATAACTTTCATAGGTGTGACCTGTTGTCAAAACTCATCAAATTGTAATATCTAAAGTGTGTGCTTTTCACTGTACATACTTCATACCTCAATAAAGTTGAGTCATAAAGTAAAATACCCTAAGAGATAGTGAAATGAAGGCCTTTTGGATTTTGAGGCATCTTGGAGCCTTCCCCCAGGTAGGGTCCAAAGCTCCAGCCAGGAAAAATGAGATCTGAGGGAAGGCAGGGGAGGCAGCCCCTCCCCCCAGCCTCCCCACTCTGACCCCGACTGAAGGGCTGCCTTGTGAGGGATTAGTCACCCACTGTGTGTCACTCCAGAAGAGAGCACAGGGAATGTCAGGGAAGCAGATAATTTCTGCAAGGCAGAGTGTTTTAGGAATTCGAGATGTCTTGTTATAGAATGGGCTGTCTCAGGGGAGTGTGAGCTCCCTGCCACTGAACAGAGCTGGGTCACTTTCTGTCACCACGCTGTAAGGTGGGTTCATGTAGTGGCTGGGAGATATCTTTTTCATTTTAATGGCTGCATTATACATGTATTCTATTGTGTGTATATATCATACTTTATTTAACCCATCCAATATTGATGGACATTTATATTGTCTCCCCCATATTGTATTGAAAACAAGGTTTCAATAAATCATTTGGTTCCGAGGTCATTTGGTACATGTGCATGTATATCTGCAGGATTGATTTCTGGATGTCAACTTGTTGAATGAAATGGCATATGGACTCTTTAAACATTTTGATAGATCCTGCCAATTTTCCCTGCATTAAAGTTATACCAATCTACTTTTCACCAGCAATAGTGCCTGTTGACCCCAAATATTCTACATTTTTGATCTTTGTCAATCGAGAGAGTGAAAAAGAGGTTAAACATCTCTTCATGTATATTTTTTTCTTCTTCTTTTTTTGTAGAGACAGAGTCTTACTTTGTCACCCTCGGTAGAGTGCTGTGGTGTCACAGCTCACAGCGCCTCCAGCTCTCAGGCTTAGGCGATTCTCTTGCTTCAGTCTCCCCAGGAGCTGGGACTACAGGCACCCACCACAATGCTTGGCTATTTTTTTGTTGTGGTTTGGTTGGGGCCGTGTTTGAATCTGCCAGCCTTGGTATATGGGGCTGGCGCCCTACCCACTGAGCCACAGGCGCTGCCCATCTCTTCAGATGTTTAACAGGAATTCGTGTTTCCTTTTCTGTGAATTTTCTGTTCATATCCTTTGCCACTTTTTTCTTGGATTGGTTCAGAAGTATAATAATTTTCCATTATTGAATGTATTAGAATAAAAATGTCTTTAATGTTCTCTTTACTCCCTGTTTCCTTTCAGACTTTAATCATTATTTAAAAAATTGACATACAGTAAAAGTTACTTTTTTGGTGTTCTGAGTTTTTGTACAGATGAGTATAACCACTCCATGATCAGGATATAGAGCAATTCCATCATCGCCAAAAACTCTCTGTGCTGCTCCTTTTGGTTAAGTTCTCATCAGGCCTAAACTTTGGTATCATTACTCTGCTTGCTATAGGTATGTTCTGCCTCTTCCCAAATGTGACGTAAGTGGAGCCATGCAGTACAGCAGTCCTTGCCTTACAAATATCTGACTTACATATAACTTGCACTTATGAGTGGAGGCTATTATAGTAAGTTCCCAAGGTACAAACATCTGACTGATGTGTGACTCACACTTATGAATTAAAGCTATTTATTACAGGTAATAGGTAAATATACCTGTTCCAACTTTCTAAAAAATTTCAGAGTATTATGGGGGTGCACATGTCTTGGTTGCATAGTTTGCTTTTGTGTATTTTACAAAACTATGACAAGGTTTTAAGTGTGCCCTTCGCCCAGAAAGTGTGTGTTGTACCTGTTAGGAGTGAGTTTGCTCATCCCCTCCCCTCCTCCCACTTACTTGAATTCCATAGAGATTTGCTTCCCTATGTGTACATAAGTGTTGGTCAACTAGTTCCAATCTAGTATTGCATACATGTGTTTGTTTTTCCATTCTTGTGATACTTTATTTAGGAGAAAGTTCTCCAATTCCATCCAGGTTGTTACAAAAGATACTAGGAGACCTTTTTTTTTTTAATGGATGAGTAGTATTCCGTAGTTGTTCCAACTTCCTACAAATTCAACTTAGAACCTGTTTCATTCGTAACCTGGGGACTGCCTGTTTGCAACTAGTTGAGAGTGGTTTCCTTCTCTCAACATGATGCCTTTGGAATCATCCCTGATGTTATAAATATCCAATAGTTCATTTCATTTCATTGCACTACATGGAAGTGCAACACTTTCACCCACTAAAGACATCTGAGTTGTTTCCAGTTTCTGTGATGAATAGGCCTGTTTTAAACATCACATAAATTTTTTTGTGTGTAAATATAAGCTTTCATTTCTATTGGGTAAATACCCAGGAGTCAGTTTCTCTTGACTACGTTTTTCCTTTACTATAGTCACATTCTCCTGTCCCCCCCACCCCCGTATTATAATATTATATTGTGTACCACTCATTGATGGTACACTGTAGAGGCACTGGATTCTATAATCTCTCTCTGAAGATGATTTATTTTTGTTTAGTATATAGTACTAACTAGTATATAGTTCAATTACTAGATGATCACCCAATAATTGTGTAGATTTGGCCTTACATTTTGTTATGCCGTATCTGTGGAGAGCCCAAGTGGTTCTAAAGCCCCTCTAATTTGGTGGGACTCAACTTCTAAGCTCTTTCCTCTGTGGATCCTGTCAGGGCTTAGGTTAAGGCTAGGGTAGGTCTAGAATAGATTTTATTCCAGCATATTCCTTACTCCTGAGAGGAAGACTTTCTGGTACGTATCCTTGCTGCCTGAGAAGTTAACGAGGTATCAATAGTCTTTCTACACAGACTGGACTAAACTTCCAATGTTCTCTAGTGCTACTTGATCACTAGTATCTTTGTTTCATTATCAAGCTCACAGCCACCAGTCTTTGGTAAGCCTCATGCAGTCCCATTCTCTGCTTATGAGCTCAGGCCTTGGACTGGGGCTTTTGGGGAACCCCAACACAAACTTCTGTGTTGTCTCTTTGTTATAGTTATCCTTTCAAGTGCCCTGTCCCATAGTTTCCAGCTGCATCTGCTGCCCAAAACTGTGACCTTTGCTACTTTAGCTCAGCAGAACCACTGCCTTCTGCTGGGACTTCACCTTAACTGCACCTTAGTTGAAAAATTATCCCCAGGCAGGTTGCTCCAGTGCCTGAAATCTGTGGCTTTCTCTACTTGTCTATTTTTATAGTTTTTTTTTTCTTTTTTGTGGCATGAGACAAATCTGGTACCAATTACTTCTATCAGAAACCTACTTGAATGACAGATCTAGATGATTCATTAAGGGCAACTTGGGGACTTCTGCTTGCAACCTAACTTTTCATTAAGGGCAGCTTTGTTTTTACAATGGTCAGAGAACTCTGTACTGAAGGCTACTAGGGATCTGACCTGGTTTGGTCATTTTTGTGTTCTTATGTTTGCTAAATTAAGTGGATAGGGAACCTTTTCCAAGTAGCTGAAACATAGCTTCTGAAACTGCACAAGGTAATGAATTTTTAATTTTCAGTCCAGTTTTACCACAGCAGTAAAAACAAGCTCAATTATATGCTTATTGGGAATTCCTGATTCTTATAAATTCTGAAGAGTTTTATTACCGCTGAGATCAGGTTTTCCCCCAGCACAGCATGACTTCAGGACAGGTCTGTATTCTCAAAAGGGGGAGTTTTCTTATCTGTGGGATGGAGACAAGGTCAGGGAAGAAAAGGGCGTACATAACAAAATTGGAAAAACTTTGTCCTGAACCTAGTGTTAAGTAGTAACAAATTATAGGTCATGTTGTAAGGCAGTGGTCGCCTGGATTGGGTGCCACCTCCTAGTGATGCCCACAGAAGCACAGCCACATGCTCACGTGGAACAGACCCTGAGTGCCACAGCAGCTGTACTGCAGCAGAGTGTGCACCCCTGCCACAGCCATACATGGCCTGTCCCACCCTGTTGGGCTGCAGTGCCTGAGCGGGAAAACATGCTGTCTTGGCCCCCAGCTTCTCTCTTTCTGCCTGAAGGCAGGGGTTTGGGGAGGGGACATGCTGCCTATAGCCTCCACCATCTCTCCTTGATTGGTAGGACAGGAGTGGCTGGGTCTGGGAGTAGACATACCTCCTGGCCCCCAGCTTCTGTCCTCAATAGGAGGGAAGACTAAGGGGTGTGGCTAAGGGTGAAGAGTAGGAACCAAGTTATGGTTGGGGGACTGTTCTATAGTTGGAACAGATAGAAAGGATAGTCCTCAGGGTGTTCTGTGCCCATTTGGTACATTGTCATATAATTAAAATTGCAGATTTCTTTCAGTTTTACCCCATTCCATATGATATTGGCTGTGGGTTTGTTGAATATGGACTCTATCAGTTTAAGAAATGTCCCGCCTAAGCCTATTTTCTTAAATGTTCTTATCAAGAAAGGATGCTGGACATTGTCAAAAGCCTTTCTGCATCAGTTGAGAGAATCACGTGGTCTTTGTTTTAGATTTTATTTATGTGGGTAATTACATTTCTGGATTTACATACGTTGAACCAAACTTGCATCTCTGGGATGAAACCCTCTTAATCATGTTTTATAACTTTGTTAATGTGTCACCGTACTCTGCTTGCTAAGATCTTATTGAATATTTTTGCATCAATATTGCTTAATGATATTGATCTATAGTTTTTTTTTTTTTTTGGTTGGATCCTTTAAACTGAAAGCGTTTCCACTCAGATCTGGAACTTGACAAGGATGCCCACTTTTGCCACTGCTATGCAAAATAGTGCTGGAATTCCTAGCCATGGCAATCAGACAAGAGAAGGAGATCGAGAGTATTCAAATGGGAGAAAAAAAAAGAGTATTCAAATGGGGATAGAGGAGGTCAAACTCTTGCTGTTTGTAGATGACATGATCTTATACTTGGAAAATCTCAGGGACTCAACTACAAAGTTCTTAGAAGTGATCAAGGAATTTAGCAGCATATCAGGATACAAAATCAGTGCCCACAAATCAGTAGCCTAATATATGCAATAACAGTCAAGCTGAGAATAAAATCAAAGACACAATATCTTTTACAGTAGCTCCAAGGAAGATGAAAAACAAAGGACATGAAAGATCTCATAAAGAGAACTATGAAACCCTGAGAAAAGAAATAGCAGAAGATATTAACAAATTGAAGAACATACCATGATCATGGTTGGGAAGAATCAACATTGTTAAAATGTCCATAATACCCACAGAAACCTGCAGATTTAATGCACACCCCCGGAAAACACCAATGTCATACTTTGAAGAACTTGAAAAAATAGTACTTCTTTTCACATGGAACCAGAAAAAAAGTGTGAATAGTCAATACAATTCTTAAGAATAAAAACAAATCTGGAGCCATCATGCTATCAGACTTCAGGTTATACTACAAGTCTATAGTAATCAAAACAGCATGGTACTGGCAAAAAAATAGAGACATAGATCTATGTAAAATAGAGAATCTAAAGATGAACCCAGCCACATATTGTCATTTGATCTTTGATAAGCCTAACAAAAGTATGCACTGGGGAAAAGAATCCCTATTTAATAAATGGTGCTGGGAGAACTGGTTAGCTACATGTAGAAGCCTGAAACTGGACCCACACCTCTCACCATTGACAAAAATTGCCTCTTGCTTGATAAATATTTATATTTAAGACACAAAACAATAAAAATTATAGAAGAGAGTATGGGAAAATACTTGAAAATATTGGCCTGGGAAAAAAGTTTATGAGGAAGATTTCCCCTGTAAATTGCAGCAACTCCCAAAATAAATGGGATTTGATCAAGTTAAAAAGCTTTGGCACAGCTAAGGGTACCATAACCAAAGGAAACAGACAGCTTTTAGAATAGGAGATTGTGCATGTTATACTGATAACTAGAATATACAGAGAACTCAAATTAATTACCAAGAAAAGAGAGCAAACAACCCCATTTCTTTGGGGTTAAGAGACTAGAACAGAAACTTCTCTAAAGAATACAGATAAGTGGCCACAAACACATGATAAAATGCTCATTATCTCTAGTCATCAGAGAAATGCATATCAAAAGCACTCTGACATATCACCTAACTCCAGTGAGATTAGCCCACATCACAAAGTCTCAAATCTATAGATGCTGGTGTGGATGTGGAGAGAAGGGAATAGTTCAACACTGTTGGTGAAATTGCACACTACTACAACCTTTATGGAAAGAAGTATGGGAAATTCTCAGAGAACTAAAAGTTGATCTTTCATTTGGTCCTTCAATCCCCATTACTAGATATCTACTCAGAATAAAAAAAAATAATTTCATTACAGGGACATTTGCACCAGAATGTTTACTGCCCCTTAATTCATAATTTCCAAGTTATGGAAGCAACCCAAATGTCCATCAACCCATGAATGGATTAATAAACTATAGCATATGTATACCATGGAATACTATTCAGCCATAAGAAGAGATGGAGACTTCACATCTTTTATGTTTACCTGGATGGTGTTGAAACATATTCTTCTTAGTAAAGTATCTCAAGAATGGAAAAAGAAATATCCAGTGTCTCAATACTAATATGAAACCAATATATAAACAATTACACACCCATACAAATGATAAAACACAAATATATTCTAGTGAGAGGGAGTGTGAGGAGGAAGAGGGAAGGGGGGGAGGGTGACTGGGAGGAGGAAGGAGGGCAATTGGTGGGCTCTCATCTAATGTGCACAATGGGAGGGTGTTCAGCACACCCCCTGGGTGAAGAGCTCTTCTATAACTTGAACTTTAACTTGGAAATGAGAACAATATAACCTAAAAATTTGTAACCTCAAATTAATTTGAAATAAAAAATAAAATCACAAATTTCAATCATATTGGCTCTTTGGGAAGCTTGAGGGTGGGGAGTTACATCTATATTAGGAAGTTCGTGAGGCTGGGCATGGTGGCTCATATCTGTAATCCTAGCTCTGGGAGGCTGAGGTGGGTGGATCACCTGAGCTCACGGGTTTGAGGCCAGCCTGAGCAAGAAGACGACTCCATCTCTAAAAATAGCTAGGCATTTTGATGGGTGCCTTAGTTCCAGATACTCTGGAGGCTGAGGCAAGAGAATCAAGAGTTTGAGGTTAAGCCCAAGAGTTTGAGGTTGCTGTGAGCTACGATGCCATGGCATGTCTACCAAGAGACAAAGTGAGACTCTATCCCCCCCCAAAAGTATGTAACCCCAAGTTGCCAATTACCCCAGAGGCAGGAGGGAACAGCGAATCCTGCAAGGGAAAGGTGGGACAAACCAGGTAGCTTAGTTAGCTGATAAAAGATGGTGTGTGTTCAAACTTCAGGGTCTCTTCTCCACTTACAGAGAGGGACCCTTCTTGTTCTTTGAGAGATATTTCCCTTTTGTTCTGTAATAAATGTATAAATGTATGTTGGTTGCAATTACTTTGTATTTGTGGTCACTCTGTCATTGGTTAGGCACCAGTGCTCATTCTTGGCACTGGTAGCCAAGAACCAGGGAATACCCACTTCCAGAGGGACCTAGCAATGTCTTCTAACCTTTCAAATGCATCCATACCACTATTATGCCTTCCCTAGTAGCCAAAGAAACTGGTATTAGAATACTTGTATAATGACAAATGACCTGATTTCCTCGTTATTCTTAGGAGATAAAGAATTGATGTGTGGTGATCCTATAGTCCTAATGCTCATTTTTTTTTTTTTTTTGAGACAGAGCCTCAAGCTGTCCCCCTAGGTAGAGTGCCATGGCTTTACTGCTTACAGCAACCTCCAACTCCTGGGCTCAAGTGAGTCTCCTGCCTCAGCCTCCCAAGTAGCTGGGACCACAGGTGCTGCCACAACACCCAGCTATTTTTTTGGTTGCAGCCGTCATTGTTGTTTGGCGGGTCTGGGCTGGGGATTCAAACCCGCCACCTTAGGTGTATGTGGCTGGCGCCTTAGCCGCTTGAGCCACAGGCTCTGAGACAATGCTCATTTCTTTGTTCACTCATTGATTGAGACCTTTGTTGGTTTTCCATTGATGCAATGTTCCATGACCCTGTGACTTTAAAATCTCAGTGGCATACAACAATAGGAATTTATTTAGCTCATGAGTAGGATTGTATGGGAGTTGGCTGATCCATGACATAAGTGAGGCTCAGCACAACTGGTTGAACTCTGAGCACCATATTTATCATATTTTTTCTGGCACCCATAAATTAGCCTTGAAATTTTCTTCTCATGGTTATGGCAAAGGTCTAAGGGATTAGGTCCAACTTCATGAGCACATTTTCAGCCTTACTGCATCCTATTGGCTACAGAAAAGGTGTATGCTAAGTTCAACATTAACGGAACAGATTTATGTTCTTTATGTTCTTCCAGATTTATGTTACTCCTGTGGGAGTAAAGAGGAGGAAGTAAATATTATTGAATAATAATCCAAACTACTTCAAGTCTCATTATATACTAGTCACTAAGGCTAAAAATGTGAAAAGACAGAGTCATTTTCCTTAGAAACATTAGAAAAATTGACCCTGGAACTTAAGTCTAAGAATCTTACAATTGATGGGTATAGATAGAAAGAAGGGGTTAAAGCTCTAGTTCAAATGAAATAAGTGCTCAGGATTTTAGAATTTTTTGCCTTTAATTTCACTCCTTGGAGGAAGTTAAACTTGGGTTGCCAGCAGTCTATCAGAGCATTGTGTTGCGCTAAAACCCTACTGCTATTAATAACTAGGTATACTGTGATTTTGAGATTTAAAGCCATGATCGCATGTTGGAAGCTGCAGTTGGCCAGGAAGCTGTTTGGGTTCATAACACTTCTACAGGCGTTTGGGCAAAAATGCTGAGGATTAAAGGAAAAACTCATAATTAGGTCTATGCAGAGGAACAGAGAGCTACATGGCTTGGATTCAGGAGCTCTCAGTAGGAAAGAGGCAATAGAAAACTGAAATATGCAAGCCGTCCAACCACTTGAAGGAACAGTCTAATGTTATTGAAACAAATGACTGCAGGCCCAAGGAAGATCTTGATGGACAGCAGCTACCAGGGCAATGTCCTGGAAATGCTGGGCCTCATGCCTCCTATTCTGAGGGCCTTTTCTTCATGAGTTAGTGCTGGGGTTGCAGTGAGGCCTGGGGAAGGCTTCACAGACATAGGCTAGAGGAATGCTGAGAATCGCATGCTTCTCCTGAGTCATCTAAAATTTATGACATGAAGGTTAGAAACCCTGAGCTGAAGGGCTGGGCTGTAGCTTCCAGGATCCACAGAAGTCTCAAAGTCTGCCTCTTGACAACATCCAAGGATGACTGAACAAAGGAACAGAAGTTAGATAGGTAAAATTTTATTGGAACATAAGAAAAACATTTCAGGTTTTGTGGATTCTACTTTGGGAATCTGTTCTGTTCCAGCTCTCTCATTTCACAGTTGCAGAAGCAAAGGGCCTTTCCTAAGGTTCCATGAATCTATGACCTCGTGGTAGCTACTAACAGTTAATATTTACTGAGGAATTTCTAAGTGCCAGGCTGTTTTAAGCACTACATTTGCACGATATCATTTTATGTTTGCTAAAATTCCATGAAGTGGGGTACTATAACTATTCTCATCTTACAGAAGGGTAATTGAAACCCTAAGATACAATATAATTAGCCAGCTAGCAAGTGCGAGAGCCAGGATTCAAAATCAAGTGGTCTGACCCGGAGTCTGGACTCTTAACTTCATTGAGGTGACATCAGTTAGTTAGACAAAGACACAAAAGGTTCTGAATAGACAAGGATATACCTCTTCCTTGAGACGGGGTAAGCCCATAATTAAAAGGAGAAAGTCCCTAAATTATCTTTATGAACAGGTGAAGCTGGAGAATACCAGGGGTGGGCTGTGTCAGAACTGTGACAGGAGAGCTGGGAAGTCTCCTGAGCTGTCGGGTGCTGAGTCCCAACTTCATCTCAGGCATCTTTGTCTATTGTGCCCGTCACCAGTGTTTAATAACATTTGTGCTAACAGTCTAGATGTTAGAGCTGAATGGAATGTAATAAGTGGTAATCACATTTATACTATGTAATAAGCATTTTGTATTTATTATTTCATTGAGGGTTCACAACAGTGCAGTGACCTTTCTTTCTTTTATGGATGAGAGAGAGGCAGATAAGCTAACACCTATGTTATGAGGCAGAATGAAACAGTTGCTTATTAGAAGTATAGTCTTTGTAGTAACTTTAGGGATAATTTCGGTAAGGTTAATGTGACAGCATGAGAAAAGGAATCGTCTGTTTCAGCAAGGGAAAATAGATCTGTGTAGTTACACTGAGATTATCAGTTACCCAGAGCACATGATTTCATCACATGCATGATATACATCTCTGAATGGTCATCTGATTTTTCCTGCTGATTTGGAATAGCACCTCGGAATCCTTCCCAACTCAGAGCTGAAGGCAGGGAATATCAATTGAACAGTGTAAGCATGGAGATAAACTTTTCTTGTCCTCCTGGGGTGGCAGAGCCAGAAGAAAGTGAACCCAGATCTCATGACCTGGACCCCACATTAGTTGCCTAACTCAGGGTTAGGCAACTAGATTCCTAGACCAGTTGCATCAGCTGTGTCAACAATACCCAAGGGCTTAATAAAAATGCATGGCATTAGACTCAATGCCAGACCCAATGAAATAGGATTCCTGGGAAGTGGACCCTAAAAATCTGGACTTTTAACAAGCTTTCTGAGTTATTGTGTGGTAGGACAGTGTATGCATGTAGAATGCTGATGTCTATATGATCTTAGTAATATTTCATTGGGAAACAGATACTAGCAATATTTTTTCTTTTACCATCAATTTAAAGCTGTGGTTCCCAACCCCTGGGTTATAGACGCGTATTGGTCTGTGGCCTGTTAGGAACCAGGCTATAGCACCGGAGGTGAGAGGTGGGTGAGTGAGGAAAGCTTCGTTTATATTTACAACTGTTCCCCATCACTGTCTGAGCTCCACCTCCTGGCATTAGATTTGGCATTAGATTCTCACAGGAGCATAAACCCTACTGTAAACTATACATACAAGGGATCCAGGTTGCATTCTCCTTCTGAGAATCTAATGCCTGATGATCTGAGGTGGAGCTGAGGACAGAAGCAACGCACTTCAGACGTCCTCCATCACCCCCAGATGGGACGGTCTAGTTGTAGGAAAACAAGCTCAGGGCTCCCACTGATTCTACATTATGGTGAGTTGTGTAATTATTTCCTTATATATTACAATGTTATAATAAGAGAAATAAAGTGTGCATTATCCCCAGACCCACACCCTCCTCCTGTGCTCCCCTGTTGCCCCCCTCCCCAGTCCATAGAAAAATTATCTTCCATGAAACAAGTCCCTGGTGCCAAAAAGGTTGGGTACCACTGATTTAAAACATGTATCCCTAAATCACTTACACCTTTTTTGTAGTTACTCTACCCCTGTGATAATCTGCCTTTAATAAAATATGCTATTTATTTAAGAATTGACTTCATGGCTGGATATGGTGGCCACTCTAGCACTCTGGGAGGCCAAGGCAAAAAATTCACTTGAGGCTGGGGGTTTGAGACCAGCCTGAGAAATATGGCAAGACCCCCTAAAAAGTTAGCCAGGCACAGTGGTGTGTAGCTGTAGTCCCAGCTACTTCAGACACTGAAACAAGATCGCTTGAGTCCAGGAGTTTGAGGTTGCAGTGAGCTATTATGATACCACTGCACCCTGGCCTGGGTAACAGAGGAAGACAATGTTTCAATGAAAAAAACTGACTTCTTGGCATTTGAATTTTGGTTCTTCCTTTATTGGCTGAATGATTTTGAATACATTTCTTAGCCCCTTAACATTCCAATTTTCTTTTTCTATCTTTTTTTTTTTTTTTTTTTTTGCTGGGGCCGGGTTTGAACCCACCACCTCCCATATATGGGGCCAGTGCCCCAGTCTTTTAAGCCACAGTCACCGCTCATAACATTCCAGTTTTCTTACATGTAAATGGGACTACAATACCTACCTTATAAAACTACTGTAATGTTTACAGAGATAATCTTAGCAGGACATTTACAACACAGTCTGGCACATAGTAAGCATTTAATTCAGAATAGTTATTTTTAGTATAGGTTATTATAACATTGTATCTATAAAAATCTTTTTGCACTTTTTCATGATTTAAAAATTGCTGTATTCTTTATTCAAGCATGCATTCTCTCTCTTGGTTTTCTATTTCTAAAAATCGGTACGTGATGTTTAAATGTATGTTTCTCAGTCAAATGCTAGTAGAGTGAATATGTAGAAACATGTGGTGGTCAAATTGGAAAGGTAAGAAGCCATCATAGCATGAGGGTCCATACATCATGCTGAGGAGTTTGAATTTTATCCTGCAGACGACAGTCAGCCATTGAAGATTTTGATCTGGAGTGTGAAGAGACACCAATAGTGTCTTTGGAAGATTAATTTGTCACAGGATACATTTCAGACAGGTAGGTCAGTTAAAAAATTACGCATTTGCTCATGTAGGTGGAGATAAGCTCCTGTGTTAAATGTAACTACGGAGAGGATGAAAGTAAGAAGAGACCTAAAAGGTCATTATGAAGGAAAATAGGAAGTGTTTGGTTAATGGCTATAGGGAAGAAGTTAGAGATGAAGATAATTGTGGGGTTTCAAGCTTGAGTGATGAACAAATTGATGGTATCTTTGACAGAAGTAAAGATACCTAGAGGGAGATGTAGCCATGGGTGGGAAATCAGTCTACATCTTGATCCTGTTTTAGGAACTCTGAAAACATGGGAATAGGCAGATGCATCAGTTCTTCTATACATGAGTCAATTTGAGTTAACTTTTGAATATAATTTTTTTCTGAAATTCTACCCCCACCCCATTCCATCTTTTTATTTTATTACATTTTTATTTTATTCCTTGATATAATGGGTTTTAGTTGCAAGCAAAGGAAAGTGCCTCTGGCTGACTTCAATAGGAAAGGAATTTATTGAAGTAATATTGATTTGCTCTCAGAATCACTGGGAAGGTGGCTGGAGCTCTAGGCTCTAGGTGGCTGGAGCTCTAGGCTTGGACAGAAGCAAGTGCTAACTGGCAGCAGTCACTGCCACAGCCAAGAGTATGCTAAGCCCCAGTCTGTGCAGACACAGCTGACTCTATTCCATGTGGGGTGCCGGATGCCATGGCTTGCACTGCCACTGGCACTGAGCAGAGGATGCTGCCCCTGACTTTTCTGTCTTTAGAAACTGGAAAGTTCTGCTGTCATGGGTGCCCCCACTTCCTGAATAGATCCTCTTCTCTTCTGTATCTTTAGGTCCTTACTAAAAACTCCAGGGTACAGGCCCTGGCCATGAGGAAGCTGAGATAGGAGCATCTTCCTTTTTAAGATATTAAGGTGGGAGATGGATCCTATCTCTCCACAACGTTCCCAAGATGGGATATCCGTCATTATAGGCAGGGTATCCAGATATTTGGCAGCCCAAACGGAACAAAGTAAATGAACAAAAACCCAGCTGTTGCCACTGTCCACCATACATGCCTATAGGTAATATTTTATATCATGAGAACAGAGTATCTGGGAACACTTTTTCTTTTCTGTTTAGTTTCAAATATAGATATAGAAGGTCCCAAGAATCAAAGCACTTGCAGCTACAACTAAAAAGGTCAGAAAATTGCCCAGTATTTCATGGTGAGGGGTGCTCAAATTGCAGCCTATTACAGACTGAAACAGACCGCCATTTGACCTTTTCATGTGGCAGGATGTTGTATTATCAGAACTCTTTCTTCCTATGATTTTTTTTTTTTTTGCCTTTTTACCCTTTCTTACTTATTTGAATTCAGGACTGAGAGGAAAACAAATAAAGACAAAAGATATGGCCTGGAATTTTAGTTTTAGGGAGAGCAGATTCTAGCTTTGAACTTATTAGTGAGGAAAGAATTTTCTCATTTATCTAAACAGAACATTGAACTGGGAATGAGGACGCTTGAATCCTAGTCAGGGGCAAGTCCTGCCTCTCTTTGAACCTGAGATGGTTTGTTGATTGGATTCCTGGGTTTGGATTTAGTCGGATCCAGATTTGGGTTCCGGATCTCCCATGTATGGGCTAGTATGAACTTGGGAGTATCATACTCAGCCTCATTTTCTCATGGGAGAAACAGTGATAATAGTGGTGCCATCTTCATAGATTTCTTGTGTGAATTAAAAAAGACAGTGTTGTAAAATTCCAGAAAAATATAGGATGGCTGTGTCCTAGATAATTTTCAGGACTTTCCCGGTATCTGAGAAGATGCTATTTCACACATTTTTCAGAGTGATCTGCACAGTGTGTGTATTTCATAGTTCATACAGTGTAAAAGTTAGAGTGAATCTCACAGGTATTGGTATTCTCAGGAGGTAAAAAAGAAAAAAATTCCTTTCTCTTTTTTTTCTCATTTCACAGTCTATGAGTATAACACTATTTAAAATACCGTGAAAGATACTCAGAAATGATATCTCTAATACATACTTGATACCCTTACGGAGCCTATGACCTAGGTGAGGAGTCCAGCAAGGCAAAATTCTATATCAATGTGAGCTGAGCTACAGAAAATAACCCAGGCAGTGTCATGGTGACAGAAGGGTGCTGTGACCTCAGGAGAGGGAAGGGTTTCTCTGGGGAGATTGACAGAGCCAGCTCCCTGGCGCTCCAGAGGATTCCCTAAATAGCATGTTGAGTTTATACTGGGTGGAGGGCCAACCTTGCTAAGGCTTTAGAGCTGTCAGATTTAACTATGAGAGCTGAGATGCTCAGATCCCTCTGAAGGTTGGGGAAAGTCACTGGTGTGGTGGTTTTAAAACACCATCAGATTCTTTGCCATGCCAAAGAAGGGCTCTAATTCCCCTTCCCTTCAGTGTAGGTTGGCCTTAGTGACTTATCTGTAATGAACAGAATGTGGCAAAGGAGATTCAGTTGATTTCACAGCTTGTGTTAGAGAAGGCAATACTGCTGCCATCAGGCTCTCTCTCTATCTCTCTGCTCCTCTTTAGAACCCAGGTGTCATGCTATGAGGGAGCTAGGCAGCCATATGACAATCTGTGGCCTCATTTGAGGTGTCAGCTGACAGCTAGCATTGTATCAACAGTCTCACATGCAAACAGGGGAGGCTTCAGATGATTCCAGCCATCACCCGTCAAGTCATGCCAGATACACCAGGTAGAGCAGAGACCAGTTGTCTCCACTGAATACTACCCAAACTCCAGCCCTGTAAGAAGATTTAATGTGGTTGTTTTAAGCAACTAAGCTCTGGGTGTTTTGTTACAATACCAACAAATACACAGAAGGCCTGGTGACCTTGGACAACTACTTTAGGGAGCAGGGAGCTTGCTCTTGTGGGCATAGGAAACAACCTCTTGTAAAATTGTTCTTTTCTGGTTTGGAAGGAAGATGGACCCTTAAGCCATCCAAGAACCCCACTCAGGCGGGGAACTGAGTGCTTGAGTAATGATAAGAAAAGGGAGTAAGGATCACATGTAGGGTGTTATTACAGACAGGAGAGAGGAGGTGAACATGATTCTTAGCAGAAGGGGTTTGCTTTCAGGTCTGCAACATAAATGACCAGGTCTATGTCATTCCACTTTTATATAATAGTTTGGTCCCTAAGATCCCTGATTATGGTGCAAAGAGATATAATTTGGGGTCACCTTTCCTTGCATCTTTCTCCACTCTAGACAAATGAGAACTAAGTCTGACCGATTCTACTTCTGAAATGTTTCTCAAGTCCTTTCCTTTTTCTCCATGCTAAGTGTACAGCACCAAGAAGCTTAAGAGACGTTAATTAATTTTGCCTAGGATTATGTAGTTTGTATCGTATGTATCCAGTTCCCTTTTCTGGAAGAGAAGATATAGAGAATCAGGAGTTTTTGTATCATTTTGGTCAGAGCATACTTTGGAACAGTTTCTGTGGTGGACAATTTGGTAATTTCTATCAAAATTTGAGATGCACGTGGCTTTGACTCCAAAATTTCACTTCTAGGTTTTCTTCTACAGTTTGACTTTAACACTACATGTCGATAATCTGTAAACAGTTGTTCATGGCAGAACTGTATGTGATTGTAAAAGATGTGAAAGTACCTAACTATTCATCCAGTAGGTGACTGGTTCAATGGATGATGCTACAGTCATACAATGTAATACCACGTGAAATCATTTCAATTATCTGATTTGTTTATTCATTGCCTTTCTCTTCCCACTGTAGAATAAATACCCTGAGACCAGGTCCCTTATTTACTTCACGCTCTATCCAATGTCTACATCAGGCTTGTTAGTAGATGCTCAATGGGAATGGGCTGAATGAACAACTGAGTGGTTGGGTGGATAGGTGGATTTAGAGGCCAGGGAGGTAGAGATTTGAATACTACTAGCATATTAATGATGGTTGAAGCAATAAGAGGAGGGGAGTTCATCTGGGGATAGTGTAGCCATGAAAGTCAAATCATGTCTCATGATTTCACTCTCCAACTGGCTTTCTCTTAACTGAATGTGAACAAAATCTCTGCCATCCCATTGGGAAACAGAAGAATGCTATATTTAAGAGCAGCAGCTTTGGAATCAGACCGCCTGGTTTAAATCCAAACCCTCTAATTTACTAACTTTATCACCTTAATCCAGCCCTGTAACCTTGCTGAGTCTCTGAGTATGCTTGTACAATGGGTCAAATGAGAATACCTAACATATAAGAATTTTGTGAGGGTTAATTTAGATTATAGCCTGGAACCCTGTAAGTCTTAAATAATAATTAGTTATTGTTATTCTAATTATTAAGAAATGGATTTAAATGCACTGACCCAACTGGGTATGATGGCAATAAAAATGCAGATATTTATATGGTACTTCATGGTTACTGCGGAAGGTGCTTTTACTTTTTCAGCTCATTCAATTTGCACAACAAACAAGCATCTGAGATATTATTATCCCTATTTTTTCATGTCCCATGCTAAAAATGGCAGAACTTGGACAAGAACCTAGATTTTTTATATGCTAAGCCCAGCAGCCTTTCAGAGTGAAGAATCAGAAGAAGGATATCAAAGACGAAGATTTAGAGCTCACATTCATTCATCCTGGATAAAACTGACTTATCCCTGAAATAGTGGGATGCCAAACCTTTGAATTATATGCATCCAAAAAATTTCCAGCATTCAATGGAAGAATGTCACTCTGAGATGGCTTATTTGGACTGCACCATTGGATCAGTTGAAGTTAATCTTTTCCATTTCTTCATTCAACAGGTATTTATAGAGCTTTGTGATAGATGCTGGGTGGGATTCAGAGAAGTACAATTTATAGATTTTGCCCTTTAAGGTTTTATTGCTTAATCTCGATGAGAAGAGGGCAAAGACACACAGAGCGAAGCCGTAGCTTGATAGAGCAGAGGATGAACTTTCATTCTCTGTGGTGGAAGTTTAGGAAAAAATAATAAAAAATACAGATCATATTTCCTCTTAAGCAAGTGTTCCCTCACAGAAAATCATTAATCATTGCTTTCCTGTCTTGGAATGGCTAGTTCAGTGTGGGGAGGAGATTATTCAAGGCATAGGGGACTTTTTTTGTTGTGTATTATGACCCGTGGTGCCTGTGTGTGATGCTGGGAAGTTGGGAAGAAACCAGACTGGGTAGGTTTATTTCTTCTGAGAAATAGGTCACTGCTTTCAGCCCCCACTTTGATTTTAAGAAGCAGGAGAAAGGCAATTAATATCTTCCATAAACAGTCACTGACTGAAGGTTTCCTTTGTGCGAGGCAAGGTGATAGACTCTGGAAAGACACACAAGAATAAGGACTTCTCTCTGCACGCAAGGAGCAGAGACAGCAGTATAGAACCACATCACTGCTCTTGAGTCAGACGGCCTGGGTTTGTATTTAGTTCCTACCATTTAGCAGCTGTAAGATCTTGGGCAAGTGGCTTCCATAAGGTTAAAATATATATCAATGACATTACAAAGAATGGGAGGAAAGAATTGAAGAATATTGCTGTGACATTCCTACATAATATATGAATTAATATAATACTATTTGAAGGTATACTGCTAAATGCTAGATAGCACCTGAAAATATTAGAAAAAGAGGTATAAATAATCAGCTAATACTGAAGGTAAAATAAAATCATTAAAGATATTTAATCCCGAAGTGTAGTTATGTAAAACACATGATGTTTTGGGGGAAATGGTGGGATTCTGGTAAAGATGTGTCGTGTGTGGAAACTGTAGCGTGAGCATGAAGAGCTGGGTTAAAGCTGGAACGTCATAGAGATGTCACCTTTGTTAACTTGGCTAAATTAGTAATTTATCTTTTAAAAAAAGTCTCCCCCTCACCAAATTTCATAAAATGAAGATTTTTTGGGAAGTTGGTTTTGTGGTGCTCCTTCTTAGATTCCATTTCTTTCAATGACAGATGTGGTTCATGATAAGCTTGCGTGGTTCACAAGGAGGCTTCTGAGAAACAGGTCACTGCTTTCAGCCCCCACTTTGATCTTAAGAAGCAGGAGAAAGGCAATTAATTTTCTTCACTGAAGGAAGTGAATTATCTTCTCAAACTTTTGAAGAGAGGGTAGCTTAATCAGAAGCATGAACCTTACTTTCAAGTAGAAACCAGTCACAGTCTGAAGAGAATACTTATTTCTTGTTTTCTCTCTGTCCATTCCTTAGTCAAACTCTTCGCTATGCGTCACAATATTCCAAGCCAGGTGGTTTGGGTGGGCGGGGCCTGAAGGTATAAGACGATCAGCACGTCCTACACCCGTGATAATAGTGATTCCCTCCCGGATGGGCAGATAATCCAGGGTAGACCAATCAAGGGAAGACCACGTTCTGGGATTTTGTTTCAGTTATCCAGTGAGCAGACTCTCCTTGAGAACACGGAAGTTTCTGCCTACTACCCGGAGACAATGTGTCTGATAATAAAGACCAGCTCTGAGGTTGAAGAAGTTGGGAAATGTTGAGAGTCTGGGATTGTGCTGAGGCTTGGGTAAACCTCTCCTGCTGCTCAATCTCTTAACCTAGTACCAACTTTTTTATTTAATCAAATTGGATATGGCCTTGCCAATAAAAGTATCTGTGTGTCAAACCAGCAATTTTGGATAATTAGATTTTCCTTCATTCCGGCTTCTTTCCTGTGTTCAAAATCCTTCTAAAGTTTTTCTGCCCTTCCCCCTCCTTAGATATTATTTCTAGCCTTCTTTTGGATAAAAGGTCAGTGGTCTCCCCATTTTCTCACAGGTGTCACTTATTCCAATTGACATTTACACTTGAGTAAACCTTAAACTTCTCTGACCTTTCTTAAAAGCTAGATTTTAAAGAGGTATTTTCTCTGTTTTAAAACAGTATATTATTGTTTTTTTTTTTTTTTTTTTCTAAAAAGCCACATGGCTCCTTCAAGATTTTGGGGGTACTTTGTGTGACCATTTAGATTTTCTTTTCCCTCTTAAAAGTGGGGCACTACTTCTTTTCTTTCTTTTCCCCTGCAGTGTGGGATGCAGATGTTTTGTAGGCCCATGGGAGATACTTAACGGTAAGTTTAAAAAATATTTAGCCATTTTCACACACCATTCTTAGTCATGTGAAATAAATAAGGGAATAAATTAGCCCTTAAATATTCCAGTTAGTGTTGAAAATGAAAAACAACAGATGTAGGTATTTAAGTGGGATAAAATATTGCTAGATAAAAGTCTGAAGTCTTGCCATGTTTGCAATTTCAATGCAGTTTGGGAAAGGTATGTTGAGTCTTCCTTTGGCCAACTTTTGGTAACCTACAGGCAGAAGGTGAATAAGATATAGACTCAGAGTCCGCCTGCCAGGGTTCGTCCTAAGAAATTTTCAGCGAATCTGCCTGTAAATGATTCTTACTTGGATTAATTTTATGCTGCTGTAATAGTCCTTTGGGGAACTGGGAAGGGTCGGCTCATACTCCTACAGTCACAATCTGTTGGGGTCACCATCTTCTCCCGGGGGATTTGTGTGTGTGTGTGTGTGTGTGTGTGTGTGTATATATGTGTATACATATATATATATATATATACACACACACAGGTTTCTTTTATTTATGTCCATTTCTTTACAAACATCAATGCAGGTATAACTCATCATGTACCTCGCAAGCTTGAAAACTACTCTAGATTTTCAGATTCCCATTTCTAACTTATAGGACTCAGATCCCCAAAGGCCCATCCACTCCCCATGTCAACATTTCCCCCTGTCCTGGCCCTCCTGCATCATCTTTCCTTTTCCCATTCACACTGAGCAGGTGTCTGGAACCGCAGGTTCTGTGCCCCCTTTGAGATACAACTACATCCTATGTTTCAGGTTCCAAATGTCCAAAAGAAAGCTTTAGAAATATGCACCCCACAAGGCAGGCATAAAATAGCAACGTGGTCTGTTATACATTGTCCATGTTATACCTTACCACTTGCCACAGCGAGTGCAGGGGAAGGTGATGAATACAATCTTGCTGGGCTGCCTCAAGTCCCTCAGGATCCCCATCATCTGAGCCTGAAGGTGAGCACATTTCTCCCAGCTGAGAACACCTTCATGGACCAAGGGCCAGGATACAGCTCTAGGCTTAACTTGCTCAGCCCATCAGTGTGGTGCAGTGGGCTCTCCAGGGCAGTCAAGAACATGGAGTTCCTCCAGAGACTAAAGGTCATAAAGGGTAGCAGCAGCTCAGGGCAGGTAGGATGATACTGGTTGGGCAACCTTGATCCTACACTCATCCAAAGTCAGAGTTTGGAGGGTGGCTGCAACTGTTTCTAACAAAACTTGAAGGGGCTTAAAGGAGTCAGTCTGATATCACTCAGATCCAATTCTTGTAGCTGACTGATGCTTGGTCACTGAGACAAAGGATTCAAGTCCAAACCGTATAGCATATAGTTAGTTATTGCCAGAGTCTCCAAGAGAGTCTTGAGGCACCAGGAGAGAGATCAAGTAGGCAGTTCTTTGGGCTGGTATTGGCTTTCAGAAGGGCTTAATGACCTCATGGTGGATGTGGAATGGTTCACCCAAACACAAAGATCACTCTCATTATTTCATGATGGTCGACACATAGATGACTGTGTGCTGAAGAGTCTGGTCACTCGGCTCAGAGTCGTTGATCCTGAGTCCTTTCTCTACTCCTGTGACTGAGTCAAGTCACAGAATCTTGAAAGTTCCCTTTCCTCAGGAAACCACATCTCTGGGTCCCAGGAGCCTGGAGAGATATACAGGTATATAAAGGACATACCTGGGCATGATCTGGCAACATCACAGGAAGTTGTCACCTGCAGCAGACCCTCCATCACTTTTTATAGCTCTTTACTCCTGCTTCCTCACCCTTTGTTTTAGATGTGAGCATTTGCCATATATTAATTACTTTACCTATAGCTCAAAACAACCTCTTACCCACAGGCACTTCGAAACAGGGTCATTTAAGTTCACTAAGATGGTGACAGCAGAGCTCATATTTTGAAATGTGTGAGTTTGATGTGTTCTCTCTTCAGTGCCATCTTTACTTGGTATTTGTGATTCTAAAAACTCTTTGGGTACTGTAAAGTCTTCCCTTAGTGTTTAATGTTTATAAAGTTCTTTCTCTAACATTATTTGCTATCATTCATAAGGTCTGTTGGTTGCAAGATACTTTCTATATTCACAAAAATGTATATTATATATTTACATGTCATATAAATGGATACTTTGGGTATATATATTAGGTATATTATATATAAGATATGTATAACATATAATATCTAACATACATAATATATGTAATAGATTATACATCTAATCTATTCTCCCTAAAAACCTCTAACCGCCAGCTTTCTTCATATTTAGAATCCCTTTGATATCTTGTTTCCTTTCTTTCTTTTTTTTTTTTAATATCTCTGAACTAAGGGTTTCTTTTTTAAAAAAAACTTTATTCAAATTAATATGAGGGCACAATATTTAGTTTACATTGTTCTTACTTCCAGGGTAAAGTTCCATTTGTAGAAGATCCCCTCACCCACGGGGCATGTTACACACCCTCACAATGTGCATATTAGGTGAGATTCCTTCCTTTTTTTTTTTGTATAAAATCATAGCTGTGTACATTAATGTAATCGTGGGGTACAATGTGCTGGTTTTACATATAATTTGAAATGCTTTCATCAAACTGGTCAACATAGCCTACACGGCATTTTCTTAGTTATTGTGTTTAGACATTTACATTCTACACCTGGTAAATTTCACGTGTACCCTTGTATGATGCACTATAGGTGTGGTCCCACCAATTACTCTCCCTCCACCCATCCTCTTCCCTTCCCTCTCCTCCCCTCCCTCTCCCCTTTCCCCTACTTCCTAGGCTATAATTGGTTTATAGCTTTCCTAAGAAAGCTATAAGTTGGTTTCATAGTAAGACTGAGTGCATTGGATACTTTTTCTTCCATCTTGAGATACTTTGCTAAGAAGAATATGTTCTAGCTCCATCCATGTTAACATGTAAGAGGTAAAGTCTCCATCTTTCTTTAAGGCTGCATAATATTCCATGGCGTACATATACCACAATTTATTGATCCATTCATGGGTCACTGGGCACTTAGGCTTTTTCCATGACTTAGCAATTACGAATTGGGCTGCAATAAACATTCTGGTAGTATGTCTTTGATTTTTGGTCTTCTGGGTATATACCTAATAGAGGAATTGTAGGATTGAATGGCAGGTCTATTTTCAGATCTCTAAGTGCTCTCCAAACATCTTTCCAAAAGGAACATATTAATTTGCATTCCCACCAGCAGTGTAGAAGTGTTCCCCTTTCTTCACATCCATGCCAACATCTCTGGTTTTGGGATTTTGTGATGTGGGCTAATCTTACTGGAGTTAGATGATATCTCAAAGTAGATTTGATTTGCATTTCTCTGATGATTAAGGATGATGAGCATTTTTTCATATGTTTGTAGGCAGTGCACCTGTCTTCTTCAGAGAAGTTTCTCTTCAAGTCCCTTACCCTCCCTGAGATGGGATCACTTGTTCTTTTCTTGCTAATACGTTTGTGTTCTCTGTGGATTCTGGTTATTAAACCTTTGTTGGAGACATAACCTGCAAATATCTTCTCCCATTCCAAGGGCTGTCTGCTTGCTTTATTTACTGTGTTCTTGGCTGTGCAGACGCTTTTTAGTTTGAGCAGGTCCCAGTAGTGTATTTTTGATGTTGCTTCAATTGCCCAAGGGGTCCTCCTTATAAAATATTTGCCAAGGCTGATTTCTTCAAGAGTTTTCTCTGCACTTTCTTCTAGTACTTTTATAGTTTCATGTCTTAAGTTTAAATCTTTAATCCAGTGAGAGTCTATCTTATTTAATGGTGAGAAGTGTGGGTCCAATTTCAGTCTTCTACAGGCTACCCACCAGTTCACACAGCACCATTTGTTAAATAGGGAATCTTTTCCCCACTGAATGTTTTTAATTGGCTTGTCAAAGATCAAATAACAGTAAGTAGCTGGGTTTATCTCTTGGTTCTCTATTCTGTTCCATAAATCTACCGCTCACTCTTCACAGATGATATGATTGTATATCTGGAAAACACCAGGGATTCTATTACAAAACTCTTAGAAGTGATCAAGGAATACAGCAGCATCTCAGGTTACAAAATCAACACTCATAAATCAGTAGCCTTTATATATACCAACAATAGTCAAGCTGAAAAAACAGTCAAGGACTCTATTCCATTCACATTAGTGCCAAAGATGAAATATTTGGGAGTTTACCTAACAAGGGACATGAAACATCTCTATAAAGAGAACTATGAAACTCTAAGAAAAGAAATAGCTGAAGATGTTAACAAATGGAAAAACATACCATGATCATGGCTGGGAAGAATCAACATTGTTAAAATGTCCATATTACCCAAAACAATATACAATTTTAATGCAACCCCTATTAAAGTTCCACCATCCTACTTTAAAGATCTCAAAAAATAATACTTTGTTTTATATGGAATCAGAAAAAACCTCAAATAGCCAAGACATTACTCAGAAATAAAAACAAATCAGGGGGAATCAGGCTACTAGACCTCAGATTATACTATAAACTGATAGTGATCAAAACATCATGGTACTAGCACAAAAACAGAAAGGTAGATATATGGAGCAGAATAGAGAACCAAGACATGAACCCAGCTACTTGCTGTTATCTGATCTTTGAAAAGCTAATTAAAAACATTGAGTGGGGAAAAGATTCCCTATTTAACAAGTGGTGCTGGGTGAACTGGCTGGTGACCTGTTGAAGACTGAAACTGGACCCACACCTTTCAACATTAACTAAGATAGATTCTCACTGGATTAAAGATTTAAACTTAAGATATGATACTATAAAAATACTAGAAGAAAGTGTAGGGAAAACACTTGAAGAAATCAGCCTGGGTAAAAATTTCATGAGGAGGACCCCCTGGGCAATTGAAGCAACATCAAAAATACACTATTGGGACCTGAACAAACTAAAAAGCTTCTGCACAGCCAAGAACACAGTAAGTAAAGCAAGCAGACAGCCCTCAGAATGGGAGAAGGTATTTGCAGGTTATATCTCTGACAAAGGTTTAATAACCAGAATTCATAGAGAACTCAAATGTCTTAGCAAGAAAAGAACAAGTGATCCCATCTCAGGGTAGGCAAGGGACTTGAAGAGAAACTTCTCTGAAGAAGACAGGTGCACGGCCTACAGACATATGAAAAAATGCTCATCATCCTTAATCATCAGAGAAATGCAAATC
>CAUYTI010078063.1:0-15722 GCA_963575145.1 Galago senegalensis
ATGGCATCATGCTCATAGCAACCTCCAACTCCTGGACTCAAGCGAGTCTCCTGCCTCTGCCTCCCAAGTAGCTGGGACCACAGGCGCCCGCCACAACGCCTGGCCATTTTTTGGTTGCAGCCATCATTGTTGTTTGGTGGGCCCGGGCTGGGGATTCGAACCCGCCACCTTAGGTATATGTGGCTGGCGCCTTAGCCGCTTGAGCCACAGGCGCCGAGCCTATAAATTAACTTTTTAAAGAAGTTTTTAAAAGTCAGCCTTTCTGGCCTTGATAACATCTGCACAAGATCACGCCTCTCACAAAGGGTCTCCTTTATCCCTCTCCAGAGTAAACAAAAGGAAACACAGGAAGTTCCTCCCAGTAAGGAGCTCAAGCTCTGCTCTGGCTAAGACTCAGTGACTCTGTACTGACAGCCCTGCTGCCCTCAGGAAGCCCCCAGGAGGAAAAGCATGGCTCGCAGAAGGATGCTCTGCCAGGAGGAAGCAGCACTAAAAGCACAGGAATGGAAAACCATCCAGAATGGAAAAATCAACACATTAAAAAAAAAAAAAAGCTTTAAAAAGTCAGTATATTATAGCTACGAACAACTAAAATTAAGAAATTAAGGTTCTTTTGTGGGCGACGCCTGTGGCTCAAAGAAGTAGGGTGTTGGCCCCATATGCCAGAAGAGGCGGGTTCAAACCCAGCCCTGGCCAAAAACTGCAAAAAAAAAAAAAAAAAAAGTTCTTTTGTTAGTTTTCATCTCAAAGGGTCCATTGTCAGTGCACACATGACAAATGTAGTCGTGGTCATTCTATAGGTTAAATGGAAAAAATATAATAGAAAAGTTCCTACTGAAAGTATTTTACAATCCCAGATACTTACTCCCTTAACCTGCTTCAGTCTGTTGTATTCATCAGCAGCCGCCTGTGAATGAAAAACATAAGGGAATAAGTTTACCGGAGCGTTCATTCTCTCTTCTGAGAGTAACATTCCTGACTTTATACTTTGGAGCTAAAAATGAGAACTTAGGACAAAAATAGAAACAATTTAAATAAAGAAGCCTTAAAGCTCTTAAAACTCTTATGGTCAATAGCGAGGCTTGGAGGGATCTAGTGAAGAGACTTTTTTAAGGGTCTTACTCTGTCACCCTGGGTAAAGTGCCATGGCATCATAGCTCACAACCTCGAACTCTTAGGCTCAAGCCTTTCCTCAGCCTCCTGAGCAGCTGGGAAGACCCATGCCCACCACAATACCCGGCTAGTTTTCCTATTTTTAGGAGAAATAGGAATTTATTTGGGGATCTTGCTCAGGCTGGTCTCCAACTCCTGAGCTCAAGTGGATTCACCTGCCTTGGCCTTCCAGCCCGCTAGGATTAAAGGTGTGAGCCACGGCACGGTGCCTAAAGATACAATTTGAGTGCTGCTCAGGTCGTTTCCTATAAAACTGGTCTGAGCTCCCCTTTAACTTATCTACTTACTTAGTTTCCTGCCTTTCCAATTTCAGTGTTTACCTTTAGCAATTCCTTTAAAAAATTAGGCATGTTTGTTACTGCTTCAAGATTTCCATCACCTTTTCCTCATAGCTGCGGTCTTGCACCACGGCACCACCACCCCCGACCCTTCTGTCTGTGTGCATCTCAGCGATGCTTCTCTTAGGCCTTCAGCAACTATTCCTTCTCTGAGCAGTCTCGCTGCTTTCCACACATAATGTGAATACAGCATGAGTCCCATTGTCTGAGTTGTTTAGATGTGTCAGTTTCTCTCAGAACATGCGCTCTTAGAGGGTGGTGAAAGGATTTGTCTTTATAACCCCAGTACTTACACATCAATAAAGAACAAGGGATCAGCAAATGTTTACTGAATTAAGAAAGGTTTACAATAACACCAGAAATAAACCATAGAAGAAAACAGGACATAAACCAAATACATAATGCAGCAAATACTCCAAAACTGAAAAGCAGCTAGGAGGGCATCAGCCCTGCTGGGCAGGTGGCTCTGGGTCTTTCTCCTAGGGATGTCTAGGAACTTGGAACTGGCCTGAAGGTGGGCAGGTCCAGGGTGAGGCAGGGTCCAGCTTTAGGGCCTTTGTACTGGCCACCCCCTTCTCTCCTGGACCTCTGTCACCTCACACCCCTGCAGAGCTGTACTGCAGAGGGTCTCAGAGAAACCTGCAAACTACAGACCTGAGCTGTAGTCTGGAGGCTCAGTGTGTAGGGTGCCCCTGGGGAAAACATGGGCTGCTTTGGTCCCTGCTTACTTCCCAAACACACGCATGGACATTGACGGAAGACTCAACCTTGGTCCTATCAGGGATCCTTCTGACTACCCAGGAGGGCAGCAGGGATGTGTGAGCAGGATTGGGGATGAGGGTGGGGAGTGGCAGGAGAGGGATGACAAGGGACTGCATTCAGGCTGATGTTGGCCTTGGGAGCACCAGAGTTGCTCAGGGTGTGGCAGGTGAGAGGAAGGAGGCCTAGGGTGTGAAACTGCAGTTCAGACCTGGTGCTGCCAGGGAAGAAGTATAGGTGGGAGGACTGACTGATCGCATGGATGGAATTCCCAGAAGTCCTTGTGCTGACACCTCAGTTTCCTGAAATCCAACCTGGAGCCAACCACACAGACATATGGGCCATGAACTGAAACCCTCTACCTCATCCCACAGCCTAGCCCAGGGCAGGGACCTTGCTTGCACAGGCCTCAGGAGACTTGTCACAGCTCTGTGCTGTACTGGGAGCACCTTTTCCAGCCTGACCCTCCAAGACTCAGCCTAACCAGCTCCTCTAACGCCCACCCTTGACGTTACCCTACCCACAACCCCCCTGGCTGACTGTAAGGGGCAGCTTGCAGAAGTGCAACTGCTTCATGCCCTTCTCAGTCAGTAAAGTTTCATATTTCTGAACATCAATTTAACCAACTAAAGTTTAATCACAAATCAGTTAAATGTACTTAAAAATCTTTCATATCACCTCAACCGAAAAATGGCAGAATATTTAGTAAAATTAATATGAAGTTCCACTAAACATATAAAACCATGAAAAAGTTGAATTTCTAAGACACAAGGCAGTCATTTTTCAGGTGTGAATGGATGTGGGTCAAAAGAGCCCATTAGTGCATTACTGGGGGAATGCAGCTGGTGTGATCCTTCTGGAAGGCAATGCTGCAACAAGAGATTAAATGCACATACACTATGACTCAATAATTTCACATTCTGGAATTTCTTCCAGCTAAATAAATGGACAAGAGTGCCAAAAATTGGAGAGGCTCCTCAGTGTATTACTGGAACTACTGGGGTGGAGAAGTGGAGTGGGAAGGGAGGAGACATACTTAAAAATCCAGAGGATTCCTCTTTTTTTTTTTTTTTATTTAGGAAGACTCTTAAGTAAATTATGATACAACCATAAAACTGAAAATTGTTTTACATATAAAAGGTATAAGGTAGATCATTATTACTGATATGAAATAATAACCATAAATTATTGTTGAGTAAAAGACTCAGAAATAAGCAATGTCAAGCTTAGCCCCATAGATAGCTCAGTATTAGGGCACCAGCCACATACACCCGGGCTGGCAGGTTTGAACTGGCCTGGGTGTGCCAAACAACGACTACAACAAAAAATTAGCTGGGCATTGCACCTGTAGTCCCAGCTACTTGGGAGGTTAGGGCAAGAGAATCGCTGAAGCCAAGATTTTGAGGTTGCTGTGATGCCACGGCACTCTACTAAGGGCAACAGAATAAGACTCTGTCTCTCTCTCTAAAAAAAAAAAAAATCCTAACTAAATAAGCAATTCCAGGAAGTCTTTTAAAAAAGGAAAAGAAAACTCCCACTCTGATAAAGGAATGTCAAAGGGACATAGAAAGCAATTGAAAGAGTTCCTAGTCAAAGCTAGAACAATTGTAACTGTCAACTGGATTATAACTATAGTACAAAATAGATATCCACGAGTCTACGCTTATATAAATGATTGACTGATAAGAGTAACTTTACATGAATGAACACAGCTTCAGCCGGGTGATCAAAGGGACAAAAAAAGATACTCAAACTGCTATTTATTTTTTGGAGACAGAGTCTCACTATGTCGCCCTTAGTAGAGTGCTGTAACATCACAGCTCACAGCAACCTCCAACTCTTGGGCTTAAGCAATTCTCTTGCTTCAGCCTCCCAAGTAGCGGAGACTATAGGCGCCTACCACATCACCCGGCTATTTTTTTTGTTGTTGTTGTTGTTGTTCCTGTAGTTGTCATTGTTGTTTAGCAGCCGCGGGCTGAGCTATACACACTGAGCCTATGTTGAGTTTTTTTAGCAGAAATGATGAATTGAAATAAAAAGAGAATAGCCATATTACTTTTTAATAGGAAGAGACAGACATAGAATATTGCTTTGTAAGTCTTAACAGCACACTTTTCAATTTGGAAAGACTTTCATCCAAAAGCCAATTTCGTCTGGGCACAGGTGATTCATGCCTATTATCTCAGCACTTTGGGAGGCTAAACTGAGAGGGTCACTGGAGGTCAGAAGTTTGAGACTGGCCTAGAGAACATGGTGAGACCCCCATCTTTACAGGTGTAGTGGCATATGCTTGCAGAGGTAGCCATTGTGGAGGATGAGGCATCAGCCATGGAGCTGGAGGTTATAACGAGATATGATAACTTCACTGCGCTCCCACCCAGCTAGCTAGCTCCCATCTCAGCTAGCTGAGACTCTCACAAAAACCAATTTTAACTATTCTTCAATGAAATCTGTTTGATAATTACAAGCTTAATTTTTTTCAATATGAGGCAGCATAAAGGATGCTGTAGCTGCATTCATCAGCACTGAATTCTATATGACAACCAAATAACAGGGGTAAATTACCATGTACTCTTCACTTTCCTCTCTATAGTCATCCAGTTCTTTATCCAGACGAGAGAGCTCTTTATTGACCTCATCAAGTTCTGCTTGTAAGCGCTTGTATTCCTGCAGGCCAGTGTCAAAATCCCTCTTGTAGAGTTGTCTTTCTTGATCTGAGATGATAGGTGGATATTCCCTAAAAATGAGAAGGAAGATGACTACATAAAATCCACTGTTTCTTCCTCAAAGATAATACAGCTGCTGGGGTGTAGAGAATGACACTGACTGGACTTCTTTTTGTATCTTATGAACAGAAGGAAGTGGGACACAAGCTCTATTAAGAATGATGATATACTATTGTACATTATAAAAACTAGGCCTATGTTAATTTTTAGAAAGTTGAAAATCATTTATGAAACTTAAGGTTCAAGCCACAGGAACTCACTTATTCTCAACACACCATACCACATGATAATGAGCTACTCATGTTTAAAGTCTTAAAACTGGAATTCTGGAACACAAAGCCTGTTTTGATCACTGCAGTGGCAGAGCACTGACTGGAAGTGACTGTTTCCTGCTAACACCCACACTTTACAAACTGACTTATTTATTTTTTGGTCTTGTTTTTCCTAAATGGAAATAGCTTATTTTGTTCTTTCATTATAAAACTAGACATTTAAAATGTCCATGTATACAAACATGAGCTCATTGTAAAAATAATCTGGCAAGTCATCAAAGCATAAAAAAGAAAAACTGAAATTCTGTACTGTTTATATCTCTCAAATGGTTATTTCTTTTCTTTTTCTTTTTTTTTTTTTTGAGACAGAGCCTCAAGCTGTGACCCTGGGTAGAGTGCCATGGCGTCACAACTCACAGCAACCTCCAACTCCTGGGCTCAAGTGAGTCTCTTGCCTCCACCTCCCAAGTAACTGGGACCACAGGCACCCACCACAACGCCTGGCTATTTTTTGGTTGCCAGCATCATTGTTGTTTGGCGGCCCAGACTATATTTGAACCCACCACCTTAGGTGTATGTGGTTGGTGCCTTAGCCGCTTGAGCCACAGGCGCCGAGCCAATGGCTATTTCTTATATAGAAAAACAATATAACGGACTCAAATACACAGAGAAAATACCCTGAATTCTTTCACAAGACTAAGGAGCTTTACAGCAACATGGAATTTCAAATTTCATATCTATCTTCAGTTTACAGAGGGGAGAAATTGAAGTAATCTGATCAAAAGGACAAGAATTCAGGATTTCTTAAAAGTTTTCAGTTAAATCTTCCATGGTACAAATTAGGCAAATATGTTATAGATATGTGGCTGAACCAGGCGAAAAACTCTTGGGGTTAGAGAGAAGATGAAGTATCAGGCTCAGCACTGGTGACACGGTGGTTATGGCACCAGCCACATAAACAGAAGCTGGTGGGTTCAAACCCAGCTGGGCCAGCTAAAGCAACAATGACAATTGCAACAACAACAAAAAAGCCAGGCACTGTGGTGGACACCTGTAGTCCCAGCTACTTGGGAGGCTGAGGCAAGAGAATTTGAGACTCTCAAAAAAAAAAAAGTATTAGAATCAGCAATTAGGGGATTTCAAGCTATCCATGCCCCCACCAGTCCCTCCTAACACCCTGAGAATCAAAGCAAGGCTTTAACCCCCATAGACACCACAAATGTTTCTGATGTGTCCAAGATCTCAGAGTACTTGGGCATAAAACAGCTACACATTATACACAAGTAAAGTTGGCTATGGTAGAACAAAACCACCAACACAGCCTTAGCTTGAACATTACTAAATCATTACTAAATTGTTTAGTAATCATTCAATTTAAACCTCCGATTAAAATCATTGCTAAATCATTACTTCAATTGTTTATAAAAATGTTTGCCAAAGTTCATTGGAATACACTTTAAAAGAAACTCCAGTCTTATGAAACCTTAACTTTAAGCTTAACTTAAAAGTAATTGCCAAAGGAAAGCCATGGTCTGGTCTGCGAATTTTACAATCAGTTAAACAAAGTTTCCCCATACTTGTTACTACTACCGTTTCCCTGAAAATAAGACCTACCCAAAAAATAAGCCCTCGCAGGATTTTTTTTTTTTTTTTTGAGACAGTGCCTCAAGCTGTCGCCCTGGGTAGAGTCACAGGTCACAGCAACCTCCAACTCCTGGGCTCAAGTGAGCCTCCTGCCTCCACCTCCCAAGTAGCTGGGACCACAGGCGCCCGCCACAACGCCCGGCTATTTTTTGGTTGCAGCCGTCATTGTTGTTTGGCGGGCCTGGGCTGGATTCGAACCCACCAGGTCAGGTGTATATGGCTGGTGCCTTCGCTGTTTGAGCCACAGGCACCAAGCCCCTCGCAGGATTTCTATTCATTTGTTAAATATAAGTCCTACCCCGATAATAAGACCTACTGATGGGCGTGGCTAGGCAGCATATCTGCATAGGTTAGCTGCGCATTTTGCATGGAACAATAAGAAGACTGGAATAACTTATCTGTCACAGCTCCTTTTTCCGAGCCATTTGCACTGGTCGCAGGCATCCTATTGCGCATATGCAAACGGCTAGGGGAAAGGAGTTCATGCATCACTAGTGCCAGCCCCACCACCAAGGTCAGTTCCCCCTGTCAGGTTCCAGAAGATGACTTAACTGTATTTGAATAAATGTAGATTGTTGTATTATACTTAATAAAAATAAGACATCCCCTGAAAATAAGCCCTAGTGTGTCTTCTTGAGAAAAAATAAATATAAGGCAATGTCTTATTTTCGGAGAAACACAGTATCAAGTATATTCCTTTTTTTTTTTCCCCGAGACACAGACTCACTTTGTCGCTCTCCCCAGAGTGCTGTGTCCTCATAACTCACAGCAACCTCAAACTCTTGGGCTCAAGCAATCCTCTTGCCTCAGCCTTCCAAGTAGCTGGGACTATAGGCGCCCACCAAAATGCCCAGCTAGTTTTAGAGACTGAGTCTGGCTCTTGTTCAGACTGGTCTTGAACTCCCGAGCTCAAGCAATCCACCTGTCTTGACCTCCGAGAGTGCTAGGACAATCTTAATACCTTTATGAAAAGTTACTAGAGAAGAAACCAACACAGCACAAAAAACTGTCTCTATTCCTGGTTGGTAAAGGATGAAATTATACCACTGACCCAGTTTAAGAGGAAATAATTCCAAAATCTGATGGGCACTCCCTTAACAATCAAAAGGTGTACATAGCCCCAAGGAGAAGAGAGCAGCCCTACCTGATCCAGTCCTCCTCCAGCTCATCACAGGACTCGCCACCAGTCGTGTAGTCCGTCTCGTAGTGGTCTTGCTCCGTTCTCCTCGCCTTTCCTGCTCTACCCTTAGTGGGAGCCCTTTTTGAAGGTGTCTCAATGTTACTGCTGCTGCTGTAACGAGGCTGCTTGAAGTCATCCACAGGTGAAGCCACTGGGAGCTCCCGAACCACCTCAGGTACCCTAATAAAAACAGGGGTCATTGGTCAGTGACCACTGGGTCCACTATAACCCTCTGCCAATGTACCGTAACCACAAACAGCCACAACAGTAAATACCGTGACCTCTACCTGAAGGTGAGCTCACTTGAGGACTTCATACACTCAAAGCTGAGCAGATGCCTAGTTTTCTGCATTCAATTTGGCAGAAGGCTTAGAACTCTCTAATTCCACTCAAATAGCTGTAAGGTTCCAATTTAAGGGGGAGCCATATTTAAACCATTCAAGTAAAATAGTTCTCAGATTTCATTTTAGGAAGTTCAGGATGATCTATATAAAAGGAGTTTACCTGACCTGTGCTAGGGAGTTACTCTACAAAAGTCGGTCAGGAAAATAATGATCACGATCTTTTCTACAGGTTCTTCCAGTTCCGTGGAATGCTGCGTGGTGAAGAAGAATGAATGGACAGCTCCACCTTTGGAAGCTGACTCTCAGAGATAAGCTCTTTGTAATATTAATTTTATGCTACCATATATCAATTTTCTTTTCAAGATAAAATCTTAAAATACTAAATTCTAAACCAAAAGTTAAAAAGCATTACATTGTAATGAATTAAAGAGTTCATTAAGGATTTTTTAAATTGCTGTTGATTGGCCAGGTGCAGGGGCTCACACCTGTAATCCTAGCACTCTGAAGGCAGAGGTGGGTGGATTGCTTGCAGGTGGGTGCTTGAGATCAGCCTGAACAAGACTGAGATCCAGTCTCTACTAAAAATAGAAAACTGGTACAGTGGCTTATGCCTGTAATCCAGCACTTTAGGAGGTTGAGATGAGTGGATTGCCTGATTTCAGGAGTTTTAATTACCCTACATTTCTTGGTCACCCCTGAAAGCCTGTGTGTAGCTGGGGTAGTGGCAGTATGTGCTTGTACTTTCAGAATCCGTTCAGCTAATACGGATTTGTGTGCTATGTTAATACTACTTTTAAGGGAGGGAAAATGTGACTTTCTCCATGAGTCAATGATTAACAAGTTCCTAGATACTCTGCCAAAACTGCCGGGTTTTATGCTTCTTGCTTTGAGGTGGCAAAACAAAGCTCTTAGAATGCAGTGAGTTTACCTGAGGGGTAGGGGCCAGAGAGAAAGGAAGGTCATGGGCAAAACTAATTGCAAAATGTAATAAAATATATGTAAGTAAAACATCAAATCAGTGCCCCTACCATAATTTTATAACAGCTGTTGATTTTTGTTGCAGTTTGGCCAGAGCCAGGTTCAAACCTACCACCCTGGGTATATGGGTCTGGCACCCTCCCCACTGAGCCAGGGGCACCACCCCAAACATTGATATTATAAATGTTTACCGTGGAAGTTTTTCACCTCCCCTGTTTCTACACCCTTTAAAACACAGTAACTTACTTTATCTAGCATGAACACTAAAAACAAAATGCTCAGCAAGAAAAGTATTTATAAATCAAGAGTTAGGGATAGCTCCAATAACTACCAAACCTTCTTTCAGAGACTGGTTCGATTAGATCAAAATACATGTAAACCCAAATGTGGGATCCAGCCCTGCACTTCACAGGCACCCTCAACTTCACTTAGTTTCCCAGGTCCAGAAGTTCATCCTTTTGCAACTTTTGAATTCATTCCTTTAATTCTTTAGTCATTAACTTTATTGTTTTATTTTTTGAGACAGTCTCACTCTGTTACCCCAGGCTAGAGTACCATGGTGTCATAGCTCCCATCAACTTCAAACTCTTGGGCTCCAGTGATCCCCTTGCCTCAGCCTCCTAAGTAGCTGGTACTACAGACACCCGCCACAACACCTAGCTATTTTTAGAGACGGGGTCTCACTCTTGCTCAGACTGGTCTCGAACCCGTGAGCTCAGGCAATCCACCTGCCTCGGCCTCCCAGAGTGCTAACATTACAGGTGAGTCACTGCACTGGCCCATTAATTTCATTCCCACCCACACTTCTTCATGTTGCTTCTGTTCCCTGTCTCTTGACCTGACTCTTACACAGTTGTTGTGCACTTTCTTCCTGTTGTGCAACCTCCTTGAGAACATGGATTTGTTTTTCCCAGGAGCACCTGGCCCAGTATCTTATCCATGGCAGAGGTTTAAAACAATTACTGAATTGAAAACACTTTCCCAACAATCCTTTTTGAATGACACACAGTATCAGTGGAGGAAAAGAAACCACCCACCAACATCAGGGCCATGGCTGACGGAATGGCTATTAATTACACACAAGAAGAATTTTAGAGCTGCTGCCATTATTGGGAAGCTATCTACACTTTGCCAATCAGAGAACTCCATTCTCCTGGCCTCGGGGTTGACAATGACACAAAAAGGACCCAATCAGAATCCTTTTGATATGTAAGCTCTTGGGAAAGAAACCTCATTTTCTGAATCCTGGGCTGGAGAGATGAATACAACCTGGAGAATATGGATGGCCATTTTGCTACAGCAGAAGCTACAGTGAAAATAAAGTCAACACACCAACAGAAAAGACAGAACATGCAAGAGCTCTGCAAGCTTCTGAGTTCTTGGATCATGCCAGGCCCGAAGTGGGACACAGGCCTGGTTATGTGAACAAGTGAATTCCTCTTTTTGCTTAAGCTAATTTAAACATTTCTATAATTGCTACAACTTGCATTAAAGTTCTAACAGGTTATGCTACCAGCCAACTGGTCTCATTTGGCACTATTAAGAAGTCTGTCTGCCTTAAAAGCTCTGCATTGGGGCAACATTCAACTTCCTTGATATATAAAGGTTAATTCACCTGGGCATGGAGTATGAACAGGATAGCTGGGAGTACATCTAATAAGGCTCTCCCAAATTTAGTTAGTAAGGGTGGAGATGCAACCATTTTCAGCTAGATTTTGGTATCCCTTGATGCAGGAGTAATTTTATGTTATAGAACATTACAATAAGCAAAAAGAGCCAGATAGGAGAGGAATTAGCATATGATTTCATTTACATAAAGTTCAGTAATAGATGAAATTAATAGATGGTGAACAGACATCAAAATACTTTTCCTTGGGTAGTTATTGGGTATATTACCTTAGGTTATATTTCCTTAGGGTAGTTATTGGAACTATCCCTAAAAGGAAAAGGAAAACAGGGACCCTTCGGGGTATTCACAATGTCTTTTCTTGGTGTAGAGGTGGGGTTCTAAAGTGCTCACATTCGAGAAAACTCATCAAGCTATATACTAAAGATCAGTGCTATTTTTACTGAATGCATGTTATGCTTTAGGAGAAAAAAATTTTCTTTTTTGAGACAGAGCCTCAAGCTGTCCCCCTGGGTAGAGTGCCAAGGCATCACAGCTCACAGCAACCTCCAACTCCTGGGCTAAAACGAGTCTCCTGCCTCCGCCTCCCAAGTAGCTGGGACCACAGGCGCCTGCCACAACGCCCAGCTATTTATTTTTTTTGGTTGCAGCCATCATTGTTGTTTGGCGGGCCTGGGCTGGATTCGAACCTACCACCTGGCGCCTGGGCCCCTTGAGCCACAGGTGCCCAGTCCAAAAAAAAAAAAAATCTTAATCCTGAGTCACTTCATCCTTAACATGGTCTTCTAGACACACTGCTCTCCATCAAATTCCTATTCTAGGAGTGGCAAGGAAGACAGATGCTCATGAGTTTCTAAGGACCTTTGAGAAAGTGTTGAGACAGGTTATGGGCCAGGCATGGTGGTTCACGCCTGTAATCCTAGCACTTGGGTAGGCTTAGGTGGGAGGATCCCTTACGCTCTGGAGTTTGAGGCCAGCCTGAGAATGAGGGGAGCCCCATCTCTACTAAAACTACAAAAAATAACTGGGCATCATGGCAGGCGCCTATAGTCCCAGCTACTTGGGAGGCTGAGGTAAGAGCAGCGGTTCTCAACCTGTGGGTCACAACCCACAGGAACTGTATTAAAGGGCTGCAGTATTAGAAAGGTTGAGAATCACTGGGCAAGAGAATCACTTGAGCCCAAGAATTTAAGGTTGCTGTGAGCTATGATGACACAGCACTCTATCCAGGGTGATACATTGAGACTCTGTCTCAAAATAAATAAATAAGAAAGAAGAAACACAGGTTATGACTTGTGTGTTCTTATTTGCATCCAAGGGAATGTTCTCTGAATCCTTCTCAGTCTTCAGTACTCTGCTGTGAACACCACTAACAAATTCTTTTATCATTACCAGGCTCTGTGTGAGATGCCATTGCATTTATATCTCTTAGTATCATTCGCATCCTCTTCTTTATCTGAGTTCCAAAATCACAAAATATATTATTTTCTAGAGACCTTCAGAAAAAGTTCTGGAGCCTAAACTGGGAGTATAAACTGGTACAACCTTTATGTAATACAATTTTACTACATTATAAAATGAAAAAATTGCACACTGCCTTTAGCCCAGCAATTCTGCTAATAGTATTTTTTTTTTTTTTTTGCAGTTTTTGGTTGGGGCTGGGTTTGAACCTGCCACCTCCGGCATATGGGGACAGCGTCCTACTCCTTTGAGCCACAGGCGCCGCCCTAATAGTATTTATTCACAGATATGCAAGGTGATAAATGTTTAAGGTAATTCCCTGGAGCAGTTTGTAACAACAAAATATTGGGGGGAGGAGTAGGCATCAGCATGGGATTAATAAAATATAGTATATCCATTTGCAGGCTACTATGCAGCTACAAACAGAATCAGTAAACTCTTTGTATACTGATATGAACAATCTCTATAAGACAAGACATACTGCTAACAATGCATTTAGAATACTAGTATTGGCCGGGCACAGTGGCTCACAGCTATTATCCTATCCCACCCAGGGCTATAGCTTGAAATTGACTCAAAAAAAGAATGCTAGTATTGTAAGGGGGTAGGGGGGATTAATATACACATTGGGCCAGCATATTTATTAAAATCTCTGGAGGGATAGAAAACAAACTGGAGACACTAGTGGCTTCTGGGTAGAGGAATTAGGTACCTGCTACATTTTGACCCTTTTAAATTTTACATTATATGAATGCTTTTTGCTTTGTTTTATGTCACAGAGTCTCACTGTCACCCTGGGTAGAGTGCCATGGCCTCACAGTTCACAGCAACCTCAAGCTCCCAGGTTTGAGCAATCCTCTTGCCTCAGTCTCCCAAGTAATGAGGACTATGGGCACCTGCCACAACACCTGCTTAGTTTTACTATTTTAAGTAGAGACAGGGTCTCATTCTTACTCAGGTTGCTCTTGAACTCCTAAGCTCAAGCAATCTACCCTCCTCAGCCTCTCAGAGTACTAGATTACAGGCGTGAGCCACCACAGCAGGCCTAAGAATAACTAAGATTTTTAAATTGTTCCAAATGAATATGCCAAACTATCTTGATTTTCAAGAAAAGGGACACCTGGGAATGCTGTGTAACCCATGCAAGCCTCACAATCCAGAGGCACAACTGATCACAACATGCAGCATAGAATTTACTTTGTATGTCTGAAAGTCCTACAAATCACAGCTTATTACTTGAAAGATTGTCTACTTTGTCCCTAACGGCCTTAAGTGTGGTTTTGGTCAAAATCCAAAGAGAATAAAGGACAAAAGAAAAAAATGTGCTCTCTCAAAATCATTCACATCTAAAATCAACAGCAAGGTTGATTTTTTTTTCTTTCCTTTTTGGAGACAGAGTTTCACTATGTCACCCTCGGTAGAGTGCCATTGCGTCACAGCCCATAACAACCCTAAACTCTTGGGTAGGCTTAAGCGATTGTGTTCCCTCAGCCTCCAAAGTAGCTGGGACTACAGGCACCTGCCACAATGCCTGGCTAGCAAGGTTGATTCTGAAGAACAAAACAAAAACATGTACGTGGGGGTTGAAGGCAGGTTAGGCAGACCATCAATCTTTCTCCATTCCAGGATAATAATAAAGCCTATTGTCCTCAAACTAATTCCATAATTAACTCAGCAGCTGATGTCATAACCATGGGTTTCCAGGCCCAAACTAAGGTGCACTTAAAGTAGATCTCTGCATAACCTGGCTTACTAAATGGGAGTAAGGGGTTGGGGATAAATCTTGGAAATAACAGAAAAAACTTTCCAGTTATACACATTTAACTTCAAATGCTCAAACTAGCTAAAAGGAAGTTTAATAGTTTTTGGGGGGGCAGGGGTCTCCAAAGGAATCTGGAGTTCCAGAATTACAGTCATGCAGTCATAATGACATTCAGTTAACTATGGACAAATAAAAGTATAGTGCGTGCAACTATGTATAGTGCGTAATATTTGACAGTAATAATAAACAACCACGTTACTGGTTTACTTACTGGACTATACTTTTTATCATTATTTGAGAGTACACTCCATTTATTTAAAAAAAAAAAGTTAACTGTAAAACAGACTCGGGCAAGTCTTTAAGGAGTTGTTCCAGAAGAAGGCATTGCTCAGTGTAATAACACTGAGCTTTAAACATAAACACATTGGATTTTTTTAATATTAACTAGGAGATGCTAGTTCCATGTATATTACCACCCATGAAGATGCTCCAGTAGGGCAGGATGCGACGGCAGAAGACATGTGGATACTCCTGACCCTATGCTGGCCTATGCAAATGTGTTTATATCTTAGTTTTTGACAGAAAGGTTTAAAAAGAAAAAACTAAATGTCAAAAATAGAAAAAAGCTTATAGAATGTTAATATTAAAAAAATTTCATTGTGTTTGTGTTTAAAGCTCAGTGTTATTACAAGAATTAAAAAGTTAAACTTAGGCCGGGCACAATGGCTCACACCTGTAATTTTAGCACGCTGGGAGGCCGAGGAGGGTGGTTTGCTTGAGCTCATCAGTTCAAGACCAGACTCAGCAAGAGACCCCCATCTCTCCTGAAAATAGAAAAACTGAGGCAAGAGGATCGCTTGAGCCCAAGAGTTGGAGGTTGTTGTGAGCTATGATACCACAGCACTCTACCCAGGGTGACAGCTTGAGACTTCATCTCAAAAAAAAAGAAAAGAAAAGGGCGGCACCCGTGGCTCAAAGGAATAGGGTGCCGGCCCCATATATCAGAGGTGGTGGGTTCAAACCCAGCCCCAGCAAAATAAAAAGAAAAAGAAAAAGAAAGTAAGTAATAGTTTAGGCGGTGGCAGCTCACCCATGTAATCCCAGCACTCTGGGAGGCCTAGGCAGCAGGATCACTTTAGCTCAGGAGTTTGAGACCAGCCTTAGCAAAGCAAGATCCTATCTCTATTAAAAATAGAAAAAGTAGCTGCGGCTTGGTGCCTGTGGCTCAAGTGGCTAAGGCACCAGCCACATACACCTAAGGTGGCAGGTTCGAATACAGCCTGGGCCTGCCAAAACAACAATGACGGCTGCAACCAAAAAAAAAAAAAAAAAAGTAGCTGGGCATTATGGCCAGTGCCTGTGGTACCCACTACATGGGAGGCTGAGGCAGGAAGATTACTTGAATTCAGGAGTCTGAGGTTGCTGTGAGCAAGGCTGATGCCACAGCACTCCGACCTG
>CAUYTI010078065.1:0-20916 GCA_963575145.1 Galago senegalensis
TTTTTTTTTTTTTTTTTGAGACAGAGCCTCAAGCTATCCCCCTGGGTAGAGTGCTGTGGCATCACAGCTCACAGCAACCTCCAACTCTTGGGCTCAAGCGAGTCTCCTGCCTCAGCCTCCCAAGTAGCTGGGACCACAGGCACCCACCACAATGCCTGGCTATATTTTTGGTTGCAGCCATCATTGTTGTTTTTGGGGGGCTAGGGCTGCATTCGAACCTGCCACCTTAGGTGTGTATGGCTAGAGCCTTAGCCACTTGAGCCCCAGGTGCCGAGCCGGCAATTTCTTTTAAAGTTAAATGTATGTTATCATATAATGCAACAATCCTGCTCCTAGGAATTTACCCAAAGGAAATAAAAATTTGTTCCTACAAAAACCTATGTATAGATAATTATATCTAATTTATTCACACTTTTACATAATCATCATACACCGTGGATTTTCAAAAACTGGAAACAGCTCAATTGTCCTTCTACTGATAAATGTATAAATAATCTGTGGGGCCTCCATACTGTGGAATATTACTCAGCAAGGAGCAAGTCCTGACACCTACAACAACATGGACAAATCTCAAAAGCATGATGCTGAGTGAAAGAAGGACACAAAAGGCTACATATAGTCTTATTTCATTTATTTAACATTCTGGGAAAGGAAAAACCACAGGAACATAAGGTAGATCCGTGATTACATGGGTTGGGTGTTGGGGCTACCAGGGGAGGTTTGGCATCGATAGACCCATTCTATGTCTTGATTACGGTGCTGGTTACACTACTGTATGTTAAACATTTTAAAGGGTGGGTTTTATTATATGTAAATTGTATTTCAACCTGAAGAAAAAAATACTCAAGGCTAAAAAGCATGTTTATTCAGTGGATTAAACCCATTAACATTTTTGAGAGGAGAGCACAGTTTCTAGATGTGGCTCCTTCGAATTTCAGCATCTCAGGAGGATGCTGAGGTGTAGAGATAATGTCCAACTTGCCTCTCCATGGGCCCACTGCACTTCCCTAGGCAACTTAAGAAGAGCTCTGCACCTTGGTACACCCACGCTTCTACTTGAGGGTTAAAAGATGTTGGGTTTAGAAATGAAAAGAAACCAGGCGTTGAGGCTGACAGAAATCTAGATGACTCTGTCCCTTCACTCTATTCTTTTGGTGTTTTGAAATCACTGTCTGGGTATTTACACGGTTCTGGAACGCTAGTTTGGATAATAAACATAGGGGTTTGCTCTGAGGGTGGGACAGAAAGGGGCGAAGTGCTGAGAGATAAGGGAAAAACGTGCCACTCATCAGCTCTTTCCAAGCGAATGTTTCTAAAGCAGCTGAAGCAGCTGACTTTTTGCCACCTATCTGCAAAGCTGTTCTTTCTGCAGGGAGTTGCTTCGACTTACATGTTCTTTGCGTATTCCTAGAATTCCACCTTAAAACAAGCTGAACGTCCTTATGGTTGATATCTCAGCACGGAAAAAGTTTTGCTTAAGCAATGACACACTGCAGTTGGATCCTGCTCACCCACATCTGGAAGCCACATGTCAGAGGCAGCTGTATAAAACAGTCAGCCCAGCAAGACATTTTTCGCCATAAGCCCAGGCAGCATGGACCTCACTCTTCTGTGGGTGCTTCTGCCCCTGGTCACCGTAGCCTGGGGCCACTACGGTGACTATGGGTACCCATACCAGCAGTATCATGACTACAGCGATGACGGGTGGGTGAATCTGAACCGGCAGGGCTTCAGCTTCCAGTGTCCCCACGGGCAGGTGGTGGTGGCCGTGAGGAGTATCTTCAACAAGAAGGAAGGTTCTGACAGACAGTGGAACTACGCCTGCATGCCCACACCCCACACGCTCGGGGAACCCTCGGAGTGCTGGTGGGAGGAGATCAACCGGGCTGGCATGGAATGGTAAGAGCAGCCTCTCACTCGGGCTGGGAACTTCTCTGTGTGTCCCTCGCTCTGGGGACCGCTCCACTCTCAGGGAATATCAGCACCTAAAGCCTGGGCAAATCCTACCCCAACCTTACCGTGGCATGCTCTGGGTGCAGCAGGTCTGCTGCAGAGCCGAGGATGTTACAGGACAAAATTCCAGACTGGGGGGTGTTCATGGGGGGTAGACTTCTTTGTAGTTCTGTTCCTTCCAGAACCAACCCCACCTGCTCTCAGTGCGGGCCGGGGTTTGGTGGGGGTCTGTGCCAAGTTTACTAGACTGCCATAGGTAAGTCCAGAAATTGACAGTAAGAAACTTTACAGCCATTGACTTTGCTGTGCCATTTGAGTGACATTCTCATTTCATAGCAATTCCTTTTTACTGTTTTACAAATCTATTGACCCATCATAGTTCGGGGGAAAATCATCATTTGAGTCCTCAGCACGTAGAAGTTTGAGAAATATTGATTTAGAGCAAAGTGAATGAGGGAGAAGGGACAAAGAAATTTAAGCAGAGGGAAATGAAATGAAGTAGCTCTCTGCTTCCCAGATTAAATGTGTCTTCACCATTGCGAGTACTGAGGTTCTTCTCTGCGTTGGAATTTAAAGTGGGTTTCATGGCTGGTAAATATTTTACTGAAGGCTTTTAGAGAGGTGCTGTCCTCTTCTGACGGCACTCCATCTAGACGGTGCATGGAATGGGTCATGGAATTGCTCTTCTCTGTGGGATGTGACTGATGCAGCAGTCCCAGCCCCAGGTCAGGGTCAGGAGGCCCATCCCAGTAGCCATTGACCACTAGGCCAGTTATTCACAGCAGCCTAGATGGAGCCACACCTAGGGAATTGACAGAGGGGGCAGATGACCCCAGGGAAGGCAGGCCCAAGAGGAGCAGACCCAGCTGGCAGGCTGCCACATGTGTTCTCTGCAGAATGAACCAGAAGCCAGAGGCATTCCGTAGGCACTCGGTGTACTGGGGTTTGGGAGTGGTCAAACATAAACCCCCAGGCTCACACAACCAGATGACGATGGGAATCCAAAAGGAAAAGGTGCTGGTGGGTGGGGGAGACAGGCAGAGACAGGCGGGGTGGGGGGGGGCTGCCAGGTAACCGAGCAGCTGGCATTACTGGCCACTGACTCTGGGCTGGCACCAAGCTCAGTGCTTCATGTGGATTATCGCATTTAATGCTCAAACGAAGCTACACATCATTGTATAGGTAGACAAACTGCAGTCTAAAGACCAGATGCTTCCTCAGCTAGAAAGCTGAGATTTGGGTCCAGAGAGGCTTTGCTCCAAAGAGTTTACACTTAGCCACCGTGCTGTGCTCCTGAGCGCCTGCTGCCTCCACCCAGCACGGGTTCCCACCCCAAAGCCAAGCAGGGCCAGGACCATAAGACCAGATTCAGGGCAGATCTTCATCAGGGACAGGGTAGGGATCTGTAAGATCACAACAGAAGACCTGCCCTGGGGACCAGCTTGGTTACCATGGCTGAGGAGGGGCACAGCCAGCTGCTGGAAGGTAGGGGGAGAGAAGTCACACAGGTAGCTGCAAGAGGGGGAACCGACGCTGTGGAGGCTGCTTGGACAGGAGGCCATCCTCACCCACCCCACTGCCTCTGGCAAACAGATTTAATTATCAAAAACCCCTCCTGCCAGAGGGCTGACTCTAAGGGCAGGCTCACCTTGAGGACAGTCTCTGGTGACTCCCCACAGCTGGACCCATTGCCCGGCATATTAGTAGAAATGTCCTAGGTACGACTCGTCCTCAAGTCCTCCCATCTCAGGGGGACCATCACATACATGGATGGACTCCCCTTCTAACATCCCATTTTCACAGCCATAGTAAAGTACCACCAGCTACTCTCAACAGCTAGAGGACAAGCCCTGGGGTCCTGGTTCTAATGACAACTTACATTGTCACTTTGGCCAAGGTGCTCAACCCTGCAGGCTCCTCCCTCATCTGGGAAATGAGCAAAGTGACGGCTCAGCGGTGAAAACTCGCTTGGCTTTTCCTTACGTTCTGTTAATGTTTGTGTTCATCCCTGCTAGGGAGGGAAGCCAGATGATAATTAGTTTTAAACTTGCTGACTTGTGACTGGTTGGTCATGAACTCCCAGACTACATAGAGAAAAGCAAAAGATTTGGAAGAAGGTGAACTAACGTGGTTTTGTTTGGTCCATGAGAGTCAAGGGAAGCGCTGACAGGCAAGATGGCTCTTCTGCTTCCTCTTTTTTTGTATTTTTGGAAATGAAGCATCCAGTGTTTTTTTTTTTTTCTTCCTTTCATCCTTTATTGCCTCCTTCTTCCCCTCCACTAACCTCAGGCTTGACTCAAAAACATGCAGACTGCTTCTTCACAATAGCACTCCCCTACCCCAGGACTGACACCCATTACCCCAGATGCACTTTGTAATTCATTGTGACTTCCGACTCTGATCTCAGCGAAAAATCTTGAAGGAAAGAATTGCTCACAGGTCAGGGAGTGATTACATCCTCCTGTTGGCTGCAGGCTCTTAATCTGTTTGAGGGAAAGAGTTGATAGTTTGTACAATTTGGCTGCCTTGTGCAAACAAATTAGATTTCAGATTTATTTTAAAAGAGGGGAGGAGCATCAAACACAGACTTAAAAACATCTAGGATCTGCTGAAGAAACTTATAATTGGGGCATGGTTTTTAAAGGTGCTGCCGTGATAGCTGAGTGGCTTGTCATGCTGGGTGTCGCTGGTTCTCCATTGAAAACTACCTCTTTGGGTGCCAGATTCTGAAGCGTGCTGGCCTGAGCCACTGAGACTGTCAGGACGTTCCACCTGGGGCCCCAGGGAGTGGCATATGTAGGTTGGCACAGGCTGCAGGACATCAAGTCCTGTGTGGAACAAGGTGAAGCTGGAATTTTCTGGGGAGGCTGAGCTGTGGTGTGCGGGAATCAGGAAACACAGGCTCATGGCTCCTGCATCTACCATGACGCTATGGGAGAAAGTCTAGGCAGGAGAACTCTAAAGCAAATGGTCTGCACCAAATGCCTGGCACATCACGTGCGATCAGTAAAGGTTTAACAAACCTGGAAGTGATGTGGCTTATATTGAGCAAGGCAGCTATGCACAGTTTGAATTCAGAGGAAGACTGTTCTGTTTATTGGCACCTGCTTTTTGCCCTGGGCTTTGGACAATCCCAAGGAGACATTTTAAAGTGGCAGTTTGCATTAGACTGGCACTGATAAATTCACCCAGGACAAGCCACGTGATGGAGAAGAGGAGAAGGGAAAACTATGGCAGAGCCATGCTAGCAGCAAGGAAAATTCAAAGCTGCATAGGTTGGTTGGGAACTCAGTTTGCCATCGTCTGACTATTTCCAGAATCCACCCAAGACCACTCTGTAGAGAGCGATCATTCTGATCCATGCTTCTGAGTGTGTAGTGTGCACAGCACCTACCTCCTCTGAGAGGCGTTCCAGGACCCCCTCCTCCAAACCAACATCCCCCTTCTCTCCTCTTCCAACCTGCCTTATTTCCTACAGTGCACTTGTCACTGCCTGGTTTATATTTGTTTGTTGTTCGTCTCCCTCACCAAAATATAAACCGCAGTGGCTTTGTCTCACTCTCCACTGTCTCCCCAATGCCTGGACTAGTGCTGGCACATAGGAGACCCCCAGTAAATATGTGGTGAAACACTAACCCAGACTAGTTAGTGCTACCGGCAGTCCAAATGCCAGCCTGTGTCCCCACCACCCTCAGTAAAGGAGCCTACATATTTTCCCATGGGGAAGCCACTTTGCTTATATCTTAATTCTTAATATTCCAGCAGCACGTGTCATATGAGTTGGGGTTTAACATTATTGGTCACATCTCATTTTGGTTGTGTTTACCAACATGCCATGCGATCTTTATAGATTTCCAAAGATCTCTAGAACATGCCCGAGGGTAGGCAGCGATGCATTTTTGTCACCAAAATGCATGAAGTCTTTATCAGCTTTCCATGCTCTCAGTGATTTTAATGCCTCAAATAAACTTAAGAGATTGAACAGTAAATTCTTTATTTCAAAAAACATGAGGACTAAATGCTGCATGTTATCTGGTTTGGATCCTAGAACAGAAAAAGAACAGTTGTGGAAAAAGTGATAAAATCCAAATAAAGTCTGTGGTTTAGTGATGTACCAATGTTACTTTCTTAGTGTCCGTGAACAGGCCTGAGTTATGAAACATTAGGAGAAGCTGGGTGAAGGGTATCCATGAATCTTATGTATTGTCTTTACCATTCTTCTATAAATATAAAATTACTTTGAATGTATAAGGTTAAGGAACAAACGTAGGAATGCAGGACAAACAGAGCATAACAGAATCCAAAAATCCCAGCACTGGAAGGATTCCCAGTGTAACCCAGAGCAAACTCCTGACATCATAGTTTGGGAATTAAGGCCAAGAGCATGGAGCAATTAAAAAGAATTACAGAAATAATTGTACCAAGTATAGGTCCTATGGCCCTAACCTTAATTCATGAGGTGACTTATCATTTAAAATGTAGTTCTTATTTATACTTTCAGTTGCTCATTCACTCACTACCAAAAACCTATTATCACAAACTTTCCCAGACTCTCAGAATATGAAGAAGAATAGAATATTATCTAGGCCCTTGAGTTACTTATAATCTAATCTTATTTGATCTTCACTGCAATCAGGTGTTAGCTGTTACCTCTGTCTCACATAAGGAGAATTGCCCATGCATTGCTGGTGGACGGCAGAGGCAGAACCCAAGCCAGCCAGCCCGATGCCACAGTGCTGCAAGTGATATGAAATGTGGGTGACATTTTGTTCTTGGAGAGGGCTATAGTGAGTGCTGACCTAAAGAAGATATCAGATCCACATAAGAATGGCTTCTGAGGGTAAGAAGGCTGAGTGTGGGAGGACAGGACTGTGGCAGATCTAGGACTCTCGCCAACTTCCCCTCTAGGCCACTCTCCTAAGTGCCAGGAATCAATGGTCCAGGGGAACTTGTGCTTTGCAAAAATGGCTGTGGGTTGTTCTTGTAAAAATGGCAAAAGCTCACTCCTCCTGGCAGGGGATTTGCTTCTGCCTGGATACCTTCTTCGTAATCAATAAGAGGTTCCCACTTCGTGTGTGTGTGTATATGAGTAATGGAAAGTTTACGAACTCTAGAGTCAAAATAATCCTCAAAATGCATTCCCCCTACTATCTTTACACACGTCATCCCAACTCTCAAATCCTCAGTTTCTACATCTATAAAAGTCATGCTCCAGAACTGTTGTGAGATTAGATGAAATGATACGTGTACATTATTTGCCTTTTGTCCTCAGGACTTACTCAACCTGTGTTTCCTTATGTATAAAATGGTGATGGTGAGCTCGTTTCATAGAATTGTTTTGATGATTAAAACAGTGAAGGTGTGGCTAGTGCTAAGCATGAGGCCTGGCACATGGGAAGTCCTTGATAAAGGTTATTTGTCATCACTTATTCATGACTACTCTATGGAAACTGAGACTTCTGCAGGTAAATATCACACAGATGGTAAATTACAAAGGTGGAATTAAAATCCAAACTGTTAGATTCCAGGGCCTCTGATATGTATAATTTTGCTTTTGGAATATATAATTTATTTACATTCTATGAATGTTACATGTGCCTTGTGAATGTCTTGAACACTTGTCACATTTTAATAGACACTGAGGTAAGAGATGTTAGATCTCTTGGCTAACACATGTTGCAATAGCCGCGTTCATGAGCACACAACAAACGTGCCCTGGTGCTCATACAGCTCACACTATCCCTGCTTGGCCTGGAAAACATCTCATAGGATAATCTGAATCTTCTCAGAGGCCTTTGGGGTAGCCTGTACTGCCTACATTTTTCCAAAAAGAGTAAAGAATTTGCATTATGGGGAAGTGCTCTCCCCCTGTCCTATCCTAGGTTTTTCTAAGCTGTTTGGCAAGTCCTGTCTGCTTCATCTTAAAACCTTGGGGAGAGACTAGCAGACTCAAGACGTAGGCATGGAGGAAACAGAAGAATGTGACACAGATACAGGCAGGAAGATGGCAGGTTGAATGCACCTCAGCACTTTTTAAAGAGACCATTCCTATCCCTACCACTGTGGCAGGAGGATTCCAGACCATGTTAGCCCCTAGCATCGAGTAGGTGCTAATGAATATTTGTTCATTAGACTTAATGAAGATTCTAAAATTCCATGGATCAGCCGGGCGGTGGCTCACGCCTGTAATCCCAGCACTGTGGGAGGCTGAGGAGGGAGAATCGCTGGAGCTCAGGAGTTTGAGACTCGCCTGAGCGAAAGAGAGATCCCGACTCATGAAAAAAATGGAAAAACCCAGCCGGGCGCCACGAGTGCCTGTAATCCCAGTAGCTTCCGGAGGCTGAGGCAGCGGGATGCCCACAAGCCAGGAGTAGGAGGTTGCAGTGAACTACCAAGCCGCTGCACTCTGCTCAGGGGCACAGGGTGGGACTCTGTCTCGACAAAAAAAAAAAAAAATTCCATGGATCATGTTACACATGCTTGATAACAACTCGAAAATCATTCTAGGAGAAGTAGAATTAACAAAAGTCAATGCTTTACTATAAAAGAATGAAACTCTTTTGGTACAATGTAAGGCCTCATCCATCTTTGGGGAGAGGAAATGAACCTGGGGGTGTTAAGGAGACTATATCACACAGAGTAGCCACCAGTCTAGACCATGAGCAAAACTTCTCTTGGTTCATCTCTGCAGTGGAGTTGGAGACTGAATAATAGCTCTTGAAGCATGCCTGTGTGTATGGAGCTGAGAAGAAAAAGACCAGCATAACCAGCCCATCTATTATGTATTTAATGGAATTTTGAGAGCTCTTGACAGAGGAGGCAGTGTTTCCCTTTACCCTGTTCTACACCTAACTCAATCCCAGCTCACTAAGAGTTTGGACTTTCTGTAAATTTGGACTGAGACCAGCAGGGGCTGGAAGGAGAGACTGAAAATCCATAGAGTTCACAACCAAAACCAGATGTTCACACACCTTCCAATTTTGGCTTCCACCCTTCTGCCCATCCAACAGCTTTGGACTTGATGAAGAATAAAAACAACAGGGAGAAAGCCTGGCTGGAGTACTAATCAGAGCTGAAGGATAATCTCAAAGAGATTTCTGTGCTCCCCAGGAGTTTATGGACATAAGCTTTGGCCTCAAATAAATCTCATTTGGGCTTCCAGCTCTTCCAGTTACTATCTTGGCCAGGAGTTTTCAGGACTACCTCACTGAATCCTCACATGTCCTCATGACTTAGGCCAGGCTCCACAAAGCACGGTAAGGTCGGGGACTAGAACTCACGTCTGCTGATCTCTCAACAAGGGCTCTGCTCACCCCCTCCACTGCATCCTTCTTCTTCTGTGTTTTGCCATTGCAGACACAGGAAAAGGTTTTCTGGATTTGCTTCCAGGGTGACGACCTTAGAGAAACCATCTTCCAAAAAGCTACTGTCTCAGAAAAGATTCATAAATGTTGTTGTTAGAGGAGGGGTGACTGCCTTGTGATTTTCCTTCTGGAAAGTTTCTAGTGTCAGGGGGAGCAGGGCTAAAAGTGCTCCAGTTTGTGAAACTAAAATTGAGCCTCAGCCTTCAAAGAGATGATAAGAAAAAAATATATCTTCTCCGGTAGAAAGGAGAGAGTCTTTCAAGCAGGGTACTGGTGCCCTCATGTCCTAAGGAAATGTTTCCATAGTGTCTGTTCTGATGCCTCAGTTTGGGTCATGTCACACAACTCACCAGGAAACTCACTGTTGTCTTGGGCCAATACTCTGTTCCACGGACCATTCAGGAATAACAACCTGGTGCTGTGAAGTGAGTCAGAGCATCAGCTATGCTTTTTGACCACTAACCATCTATTTTAACTGGAGTTTCAGTGACTTTAGCAATGCAGGTCTTTCTAGCTTCCTCAGTCCCAACCGATTCGGAAGCTGCTTCTCTGCTCACCTGCCTGGCTCCTCCCACTGTGGCCAATAGTTAAGTGAGTCTTATTAAAATAAGAAGCTTCTTAAAAAGATGATTGAAAATGAGAGAAATAGAGAAGAAGAATGTTCAAAAGTGTATTCATTTTCACTCTCCTCAGGGAGCGGCAATGTTCTGAGGAAGAAGGTGGAAGCAGGAAGGTGGATCACTGACCCATGTTCCATGAAAACTACATGGTGGGAGTTTCAGGGCCCTTCCCAGATTTGAGGGATGGGCTCTTTAAAAGTTAGTTCTGCCTCTGCTAATGAGAGACTGAGGGGCCAGTCACTTGCTCACGTGTTCTTCCATTAAACATTTGCTGGACAACAGTGTCAGGCAGTGCAGGGAATACAAAATGAAGATTAAGTGGTTCTTTTCCCCTCAAGGATTTTGCCTCTTACCAAGAGTGCTAAGACAACATAAAAAACTACCTGTGCTACAATGTGGGTTGCTATGACAGCTGACCGCAGTGAGCTTTGTTTTGGGGAGACGACAGGTCAGGGAGTGCAGGTGAATCCCCCAGCCTTTTGCTTAGTGGAGACAGGCGAGCCAAGGGGTGGTTCTCACAAAACGTGCTCGCAATTGCCATGTAGACTCAATGAAAGTGTAAGGATGACCATCAGGAATTAATTACACATTAAAAGACTATTCTAGGAATTTCATATGTGTTATCCTGTTTAGTCCTCACAACAACTTTAAGAATCAGTATATACTATTCCCATTGTATAGATGAAGAAACTGAGGCCATTAGACGGTAGGAAGCCTGCCCAAGATGACACAGCTAAGATCAGCGGAGCACCCATCCAGCAGCATAGCCCCGACTCTTAACCACTCCACTATCTGCTTCCCACCGTAGAAAAGCATACCCCTATAAAGATCCAGTTCTGGAAGAAATGATTTCATGCTACCAAACCCCCAAGCAGGCTCACTCTACCAAAATGGGAAGGTGATCAAATCACAGCTGGGAGGAGAGAATTATACTTGGTTATCTAACTTTCACTGGATGTTGTTAGGCTCTGAGCCTGTAGGGCCCAAATAATCTTCACAGAGCGGCATTATCTGAGGTGGTGTATGAGAAAGTGACATACACATTTCCCATAAGGGGGCAGTGGGGCCAGCTGCTGGCCAAGAGCCGCCACGGAATTCGTGGAACTTGGATAGCTTCAGAACTGATACTCCACGAAACAGGTCTGCTTATCTTCCCACATTTATTTTTACTTAGGGGAACTTACCAACAGTGTACAAGACAAACCAAAACAGCGGAACACAGCTCCAGGGAAACCGCGGCCCTGCTCAGTGCGGAAAGAACTCCCATTTAGAGGAAGAAGGAATTTTAGTAATGGTGAGAGGGGAGGGCATAGAGGGCACTAGCTCGCTGGTCCTTCTCTCTTTGGACCCATGTAAGCATTGCTTATGGCTCTTACAATTCCACACTGAAATTCCCTCTCACTCACAATACTAGAGATTGAGATCTAATAGACCATCATGGAAGATTGAGCCCGAAAGCTACCTTTCCACCATGCTATGACCCTAGTTCATTCCAGTTCTGTGGCTTCCTGAAATGTGCCAGGCATTACAAAGTGGTAATACTCCTGATGAGAAGCAAAGGAAAGTAAAGGAAAAAAGGCCAGATCATCAAAGGGCCAGAGGCCTCGAATTACATCTTAATTTGCACTATGCATCTCCTACAGCTGAGTTACAAGCCCTGCGAATAGGGAATTCAAGCTCATTAGGATAGTTGACTGAATCCAAGCCCCTCGCCCAGTTCTTCTATTAACACAATAGCAAAGCGAGAGGTGCAGAAGAGTAGTATAGCTGCTGAATATACAAATAAAGAAATAAACACATGCGTATTTGCAAAATACATGCATGAATGAATAAATGAATAATAACTGGGTAAAAAGGGTGAATGACTTCCGACCCAAGACCTGAAGTGTATTTAATATCTCACTTTGTCAGATCCACAAGTTCATCTTCAGCCACGGAAAAGAATAAATGAAATCTAGTTGCTGATGGTGTTACAGTTTGTGTGTTAGCAAGTCCCTGTGTACCAGTTAGAACAGGGTACTTATTCTTATTTCATACATTATATTTTCTAGAAACTTACCTTTACTTGGAAAACAGAGTTGTATTCCTGCAGCTGCCAGGCCGTGTCACACAGACAACTGTGTTCTCTTCCCTCTTATGACAGGGGCCGAGTCGATGGCTGGGGTGGGTGGGAACTGCCAAGAAATAGAAGTAGCTAAAGATCTATTCTGGAAGATCCTCTAAAGATCTCGTTCCCCATAAGGTGAGAGCCCACTGTGGTCAGGTAGAAAATGGCATCCTCATCATCAAAGCAAAATGTGGTAAGCCTGAAGGACATGGGACCCTGGGATTGGGGGCAGAAACGGGAGAAAGCAGCCCGGAGATGGCATAAAAGAAGAAACATTGGTGCTGTTCTAAAGTAACGCTTGGTTAGGAATGGGCTGTGCAAACTGGCAAGAGCAAAGGGGGAATGAAAGAGTCCAAGTTCTTTCTAGTTTGTGAACTAGAGTGGAGAAATTATTGTATTTAAAGAATTCAGGTAGGACAGGATAGGGACTCTGAGAGGGAGCAGAGAAGTTTGAGTGGCCTGTAGCAAATCTGTAAGAAGTGCCGCCACGGTTGGGACCCTCCGTCGGCCGTGGGAATGGAATTCTGAGAAAAACGCACCCTGGTTTGTGGGGAGCTTAGGGCTAGATTCCTGGATAAGTAGTGAGAATCGGGGATGTGTTCCAAGCTTTCCCACTGGATTGCCGGGACGAATCGTGGTACCCATCGGGGCTTTGCATGCTGTGTAAGGGCAGAACAAATAAATGGTCCTCCTCGCACTCCATGTCCAAGGGCTCTGCTCTTAAGCAGAAGAAATGTTCGTTTGAAGTCCACCAATGTCTTATATTTCTCTTCATCTTCTTTATTTTATTTTTATTTTTTATTAAGTCATAAACACATAGATCATGTATACATTGATGTCTTTACGGGGTACAATGTGCTGATTTTATATACAGTTAGGAATGCTTACATCAAACTAGTTAATATAGCCTTCACCTCATTTACTTAATTATTGTGTTAAGATATTTATACTCTATACTTAAGAGCTTGGACCTGTACCCTTGCAATATGAACACAGGAATGGTCCCACCTCTTAATTACCCTCTTCCATCGAATTTCCCTCCTCCCCCCGATCCCCCTCATCTTCCCTCCTTCATCTTGGGCTATAGGTGTGATTTATCTTTCTTATGAAAGTGTCATTATAAATTGGTTTCATAATTCAGCTTCTATTTATTTTTAATTCGAGTAAAAATGAATGACATGATCTTCCATTGGATATGTCATGAAAAATACAATCCTGTATTTGTAAAATGTTACATGTTAATTCTATATGCATCCATTCATTCATTCTTCCGTCGTGTATTCACGGAGGTAAGTCAGGAGCAGTGTTCCCCAAACTTCCTTCAGTAGAAAGATACTGAACCATTTGGATTTCAATGGTGAGCCTATGACATTTCTATAAATATAATGAAGACTTAATAATTTGCATAAAATGGAATAATTTGTTAGGGGTTTAGTTCAGTGACAGAGTGTGAAACTGGCAGAGGGGGGTCTTGGGAAGGGATCTGTTTCTGTGTCATCGTCCCCAGGTTCCCAGGAGCTGTTCTCTTGTCCTCAGGTACCAGACGTGCTCCAACAACGGCCTGGTGGCAGGGTTCCAGAGCCGCTACTTCGAGTCAGTGCTGGACCGGGAGTGGCAATTTTACTGCTGTCGCTACAGCAAGAGGTGCCCATATTCCTGCTGGTGAGTCTGGTGGCTGAACCCCATCCCTCATGACTCCTGGGGCTGGCGCGGAGCCTTCGGGAGTGACCTGGTCCATGTTTCTGGCTTCAGATAAGCCTGAGCTATCACAGACAAGGCTGGAAGGCAACAGCTACCCTACGGAAGAGAATGAGTGAATGCATGAGTTGATGCTCACACTAAGAAGGCCCTTACAGAGTACCCAACCCAATGCTCTCATATTCTTTTGGCAAAAAAAAGAAAACAAAACAATTGAGCGGACAGTGAGTGATCGGCCCAAAGTCTCCCTGCTATTTCAGGGAAGGCCAAGTCTTGAGCTGGAGCCTGCTGACTCCTGTCCCTTGTCTTCTTTTCCTTCTCCCCTGCGACCTCCTCTTCACATCCATGGCTGGACTTATTCAGGAATCTATCTCCCTGCAATCTCTCTTGGAGGGAAACTAATCCTGTCATGAGTCAGTGTATAGTAATAGATAGAAAAAAAGATATTGCTGTTTTCCGGATCAGTTTGAAATTCCAGCTAGTAATCATTTGTTCCTTTCCCTCTCCCAGGGCTGATGAATGTGTATATACTATTTATTTACTTTGACAACTTATACTGAGTGTTGATAACACAACTTGTCCCAGGATTTTTGGTCTGTAAATGAGCCAGGTGTTTCTGGGTTGGGCAGAGGAATCCAGAAGTGTTCCTTACTGGAAGGCCGGCTCACGCACGTGGCTTGTCTCTGTGCAGTGGGGCTTGTAAGGACAGCCTGGGGGTTATGCTTGCTCTGGGCAACCCTGGGGGTTACCACACAGATGCCCAAGTGGTGCATGATGTCTCTAGGGACAGACAGCTCTAAAAGCTTAACATTTTCCTTTGGAAAAAAGAAGTCAGCCATTATTTATTCCCTCCCTGTGTGAGGGAATAGGGACCTTCTTCTCAGCTCTTTCAAACTGCTTCTGTAATCTTGGGGGTGGGACACAAGTATAACAGGGACTTGATCTAACAAATGCAATCAGTGAAACCTAATTCTTTGTACCCTCGATGAACCCCAAACAATAATAAATAAATAAAAATTAAAAACAAACAAACAGAAAAACTCTGCTTCCATAAGGCAGATCGTACTGTGCCCCGGCAGGTGAGCAGGCCAGGCTAGGGTTCATAGATGAAGGAGATGGAACTCCCTGGTATAGGCAACAAGAAAATTGAGTTCCAGCCTCTGTGCTGGCCCCACCTTACCTCTCTCTGCTCCTCTCCTCCTCCTTGTCCCCTCCCTGCTGTCGCTGTGCTGGCTCTAGCAAGTCACTTTATTTACTTCTCTGCAGAAACTGAAGTGTATCACTTCAGTGATGGCCACCTTTTCTGAGTGAGGATCCAAGGTTTTATAAATCTGATAAAAACGCCAGACTTTGTCTTCACAGGGGAGCTGTACTTAAGCTTGTTTATACAAAAGTTTGCAGGGAATTTCACAAGTCCCCACACTCCCTAAAGGCTATTCACCAACACACTGCCAAGAACCCCTAGATCACAAGTCGAAACTCCCAGGACTAGAAGATTAACTCCAAAGATATGTTGGGCAAAAGGCAATCCAGATGCCAGAACTGTTTTCAAAGAGAAGATAAAGGTTCCAAAGAAGAGTGAACCCCCAGGGAAGGGGAGAGTAGTTAGGCACCTGCCTGCTGTGACGGGGGCTTGCCCCAGGCTTCCCTTCCCAGTCTGCTAACAGGAGGGCTTTTCCTACAAATAAACCAGTCTCTCTTGGCTTGGCGCCTATAGCTCAACCGGCTAAGGCGCCAGCCATGTACACCTAAGGTGGTGGGTTCAAATCCCCAGCCTGGACTCGCCAAACAACAATGACGGCTGCAACCAAAAAATAGCCGGGTGTTGTGGCGGGCGCCTGTGGTCCCAGCTACTTGGGAGGCAGAGGCAGGAGACTCGCTTAAGCCCAGGAGTTGGAGGTTGCTGTGAGCTATGCCATGGCACTCTACCCAGGGGGACAGCTTGACAGCTCCATCTCAAAAAAATAAAATAAAATCTCTTTTCCTTGGTCACATGTTAGTTAAGCCTCCCAATTCCTTTTATTTCTTAAGATGAATTTGGAAATATCTGTGGCTTACAAGGAAACACACCGGTGCCTATTTCTGTTGGGCTTTGTAAATGCAAATGAGAACAGAAATCACCTATATTTCCATCCAAAGTCAATTAAAAATGGCAAATTTTTAATGAGCTCTGTTGAGAGCCTGCCGGTCAAGTGACTCTCTGCTCCGGCCAGTTATCACGGCCACACTCATGTCCAGAGGTGCATGAGATTTTAAAAGGCTACCAATCCAGGACAAGCTTCCAAAACTCATTCATTCCCATCCAAAGCTAGAAAATCATCCTTGAATAAGAATCTTGTGCATTGTGAGACAACAAGGGGCTGTTTCACTGAATATCAGACTCCACTAGAGATTATATGGTGGGGAGAAGGGTGGTGCTTCTTACTGGGTTGTGAGACCTACAGAGAAGGACGATGTTTGTCAGTCCTGGTCCCTGATCCTTACCCAGCACACGGGATAGGTATGCAAGTGGTGATGGCATCAAAAAAGATTTACGAGTACCCATCACTCTAGGAGTGGGCAACAAACGAAACAGGTATAATGAACAAAAGAAACAGGTGTCTTTCTATCATGGAGACATGTTCCAGGGGGAATAATAGTCAAGATAATAGACAAATACTTCAGTGAAGAAGAAAAAATGTTGAATAGTGCTAAGTGTTGTGCAGAGAATTAAATGAGGATAACGCAGGAGAGTGGTGGTTCTTAAAGAATGATCAGGTCATCAGCATCACCCGGGCACTTATCAGAAATACTAATTCTCGGGCCTTTCCCCAGATTTGCTGAATCCCAAACTCTGGAATGGGGGGGGTGGGAGGGCAGCAACCTGCTCTAATAAGCCCTCTAGGGGGTGGTGACGGGAGAACCTGCAGCAGAGGCTCCCTGGGAGAGATCTCTCAGAAGAGCTGATCCCTAGGCAAGATCTGGATTAAAGACACAAGCAGGAGGTGGCTGCCATGGAGGAAGCAGGAGGGAGAGCGTTCCAGGCAGAAGAATCAAACAGTGCAAATCTTCGTAGTGGGTTCAAGGAAAAGCGAAAGGGTCACGGCCGCTGGAGCAGGGCAAGTAAACCCCAGAGTGGAGCACTAGGTTACAGAGACACAGGAAAATGTCTTTTCTGGCCTTGTCAACCATGGGGTGGGGGTGGGGGGTTGTTGGGATTTGATTCTCAGAAAGATGCAATGTCACGGAAAGTCTTTGATGGGAGAGCTGCACAGGTTGGATACTAGACAAAAAACTTAATGAGCCCGGTGCATACAAAATGCACAGACGTGTGCATGCACGTAAATACGTATTGCGTGTAGAGTGCACTCGTGTATATGTAAACTTGCATGTGTATATATAGTGCTCAAGCTTCCTCTGCCAAATAAGTGTTGTTTGGTTTTGTTTCCACCAAAACCAATTTGTTTATTAGTTTGAGATAATCAGTTTGGAAAATGGGTTAGGGCTACCCCTTTCCATGACACGAGAAGGAAGATGCTTTGGAACAGAGGCTTTCAGCAGATGTCATTCCTGGGGCAGGTCCCAATCCCCTAGCATGTTCAGGCTTTCAGAAACACTTTTGACCAAAATGCCCCTTACAAAACTGGTAGGGAAAATGTCATCACTGGATCAAGAGGAAAGGTCAATGTCAAATGAGGATGAAAATTCTTTTGATTTCATTCATGGGACATCATTTGGCTGCCATCAGGAAGGCCACATCTTCAGCTCTCAGGGGAAGGAGAGGCAGGACAGAGTCGCACATTTGAGAGTCAAAAAAAAAATCTCTTATTACCAAATATCAAAATTACCAGTTTATTAGCCCCATACTGGGGAAACTTTAAAAATTGCAGGCAATGACCTAGCGCCCTATTAATGCCAAAATAGCCAAACATGTTTATTTACTAAGAGCAAACTTATAATCACCCTTAATGCCCTTATTGTCCTATGCCATCTGTAATTATATTTCATTCAAGTAGTTGCTATTCTACTAAAATAGAGCCTCTCTCACAGTACAGAAGGCAGAAGCATGGACAATTTGTGAACTCAGAGATTCTAATTTTATTCTGATAGTCGCACTAATGAATAATTTACATACTAATGTTAATTAGGTGAGTTGATAATTTCTCTCATGTGGTGAGATGATTATTAAAATAGTTCATCCTGAGGACATCGGCCTATTTCTTTAGAGTTCTAACCAGCTGTGGGTTTGAGATGCCATCACTTGGTGCCTCTTGTCTCTCTTTTTTAGATCTCCATTATTAGTAAACTCCAGGATACATTTTTTTTCTTCTATACCTTTGCCTGTAAATTAGAGCCTTCTTTCAAAGGTAGAAAATTTCTCTACTTTTATTCAAATGTACTGGCTTGTTAATAGGTTCCTGAATCTGCGTTCCAATTCACAGCTCCACTCATTGAAAATTAAATCCTTTCAATGTTATTTGGTTACAGGTAACTGGAGAGACATTTGTGAAAATAGTCTACATGTTTAAAGGACCGTTTAGTTCGATGGGAAGAAACACTTGAAAGCATTTCAGAAGGCTTTCAGAAGGCTTGTGTTTTGTAAATAAAAATTCAGAATTGACATTGAAAAACTCACCTATTGCCATACAAATGGGATCAATTATTGCTGTTACCTTACTTTTTGCCTAGGACGTCATTAATTTTTCAGTAGTATTATACACTCTCTCATAGAGTTGTCCTAAAAAGAATTCAGTGCATGAAGACTCGGGCAGCCACCGGTCCTTGTTTTATGATGAATAAATGATTTCTCGGTCACCTCCCGTGGTAAAGCAACAACGATAATTCCTGACTCTGAGTTCTTTACAAGCTAATTAGGCAGATAATTTCTAAAAAGATAATGAATACGTTCTTAGGCTATTTGGTTATAGCTTTCATATAAAAGGTCATAAAAATATTCTTTACCATCATTAAATGTGAGCAATGAGTTATTTTTATCTTCCAAATTTATTTTTTGTTAACTTCTACCCAATGTCATCAATTTTTTTCTCTTGCCAAGCGATGTCCAGCAACATTTGACCTCAAATTCCAAATTCTGTCCCTGACATCTCAAATTCCAGATTTCAGATGAAATTTAGTTTAAAAAGTTGTATGCATACCTTGTTCAATGGCAGACGGAGTAGAACTATATCGATCTTTACTTTTATTAGTTATTATTTTATTTTTATATATAGATTTTTATAGCTATAAGATTCCTGGATATTTTAGGGGAAAATCAAGGTATTTAAGACAGCTTGTAATAGAACATTCTGATTGAAAAAAAAAAAAAACTTAAGCGATTAGGGAAGTGAGTCATCTTTTTGGGTGAACAGAAATAAAGGTTTTTATGTTTTTTATAAATGTAAATGGACTTTCTTTTTTTTAAATGAGGAATTGAAATGTACAGGAAATATTTTTAAACCTTCTATGGCACAGGCTGAAAGCTCTGGAAATCTACTTACCTTTTTGTCATGTAAATGTTGTGAATGGACTTCAAGGGCTTTATTCTGCAGGTAAGACCAGTGGGTGCCCTTGCCATCACATCAAAATCAAAGGAGAGAAAACTCCTTTGGGAGTAAGAAGATGTTTGATGGGGAAATTTGGAAATATTTAAAGATCCAGTTTGATGAGGGCTCTGAAGTACTCCAATAGGGAAAGGAGTTTGCCTGTGTTTTAGGTTTTCAGTTAGAATCTGTTTTTCAGTTCTCAGATATTTTTCAAGTTGATGGTTATGTTTTTGAAATACTTTGTTGCATTTCAAAGTACCTCCTCTTTCACAAGGGAAATATTAATTTGGACCCGTATAGTGAATTACTTCAATTCTAAGGTAATGTTCTTGGCTTTTTCAAAATCAGATTCTTAAGTGATGAGATGCTTTGGACAATGGCCAGAAGCAGGCTTTGATTTTGTTCTTCTATTTGGGAAAAAAAAAAAAAATGCCTTGATGTACTGTAAGTGGATCTAGGTAGTGGCCAAACATGGTTTAATTTTTTGTCCTTTTATTATTGTCAGTGCCATAGATCCTAAAATATAGTTTACGGTGCCTAAAGATTTATTTCCTTAGTTCCTCTTGCACTTAATTTGAAAAGAGCATATTAGAGGTATAAGGGACTTCAGAATCAAACAGTCTAACTGCCCTTCCAAAATAGAAATCTCCTCTGAGAATTGAAATATAATGAGATTTCTCTGTGTTTAATAGACTTTTCATCTAGCCTTGAGTCCAATAGATTTTTGACAGTCTAAGGAGAGCTTTAAACCTTTCCCCTGAAAAACTGACATTACATTCATATATACAATTCTAAGAACCTCACAAATCATCTATGCCCCATCCACAGACCACTTGGGGTTTCTCTGGGACCTGGATGAAGGACTCCTCAATGTATCCGAATTTCCCACTAAGTGGTTATCCCACATTCCTAATTCTTTCTTCAGTAAGAACCCCTGACTTTCATGGGCAGCTCATTCTGGTTTTTTGTTAACATTCTAAGTTCTTCTTTTTTATCAAGTTGAAATGTTGAATTCTACTAGAAGTCCCCTCCTTTTTTTTTTTTTTTTACTTCTTGAATTCCTATAGACCAATTGATCTTTTTTTCTATGACAGCTCTTCACATATTTGACAACAGAATTAAGAGTCAACTCTGGGTCTTATTTTAGATTTACGCAGAATTTATCCAGCCCTCATTTTACCTGATTTTCAACTTTTCTCCCTATCCTTATTCTCCAGCATAGAAAAGATTTGCAAACACTGGACATGAGTTGGACTAGCTTGTGGGAGAGACACCATAGAGATGGTAGTTCTTATAAAGAAAAGGTTTGCAGAGGTCTTGCAACTTGAGATTTTCAGTGCTCTGCTTTTTACAGGAAATATTTTAAGATTCCCTGCTAGGCAACCTAATGGGAATAGTGGTTTGGCACAGTGGTAATTTGTAAACTGGTATTTCTGGAAGATGAAGATAAAATTCTGACCACAGCCATGTTAAGGGTGAAATGCATAATAAACTACAATATCGGTGTAGGCATTCTTTTTTTTTTTTTTTTTGAGACAGAGCCTCAAGCTGTCCCCCTGGGTAGAGTGCCGTGGCATTACAGCTCACAGCAACCTCCAACTCCTGGGCTCAAGCGAGTCTCTTGCCTCCGCCTCCCAAGTAGCTGGGACCAC